>VZRH01003989.1:137801-218444 GCA_013397555.1 Urocynchramus pylzowi | reverse complement strand
AAAAAAAAAAAAAAAACAAGCCTTAAAAGTGGTTGTGGGCTCTAGACCTTTCTTCACCTACTTTAACACAAAAGAAAAATTAAAGTGTGAAATAGAGACACTACACATCATAGGCTCAGATCCCATTCTGGACAAGGACTTATGGCCTTGTTCCCCCCAGGCAGCTCCTTCAGGACTGATGTGTTCTTTCCTTGCTGTGGAGCAAAAGGCCTCCAGTACCTCAGGGGGGAGCAGGCAGATGACATCTCACTTGGGAAGTTTCAAAACTGGCAAGAAAAAATGAAAAAAATGACCTAATAAAGCTTCACCCTCTGAGCTGGGTCTCACAGGGACTGAGGCAGATGTTAGAGACCATAGAGTGTATCTGGGAAAGGACAAAATTACAATAAGATAGTCTGGCATTTCTGCTGAAGATCAGAAAAGTACACTGTTCCATGCACAGAAAGAGCTCTTACATTTTTAGGAAACATACCATTAGATCACTATAATATACATTATTATGCACTGCCTGCTATAAAAGGGCAAAGAATATTTGATTTGGCACAGAACTGGGACAGTGAGGAGATATAAAACTTGAACTTGCACAAACCCCATCACTCTCAGTTAAACCAGAAAAACTCTTTGAAGCAACAAAGTCACCGTGAATTGATGCTGTACCCACACACCTGTGGCACTTCTCAAATGGCTGCAACTTCAGAGAAGTTGGATTTATTGTACTATAAACCATACAGAACTAAAAGCTTATATAATGCATTGATATCCAAGGTTTGCAGTTAGCCAATCAACGTTTGCAGGCTTTGGATTAACCTTTAACTAAACTGAAAGGAGTAATATCCCCAGGCCACCTTCTGCTCATATATTGGTAGCCACATGTTATTCATACCTGTCCCTTCATGACAGTCACAGCTGAGATACTTTTTCCTATCTTTGCATGATCAGCACCATGTATCAGAACTCTTCCCTTCCTTTAACTTACAAATGCTCTACAAACAGGTCCTGGCTTTCAAGAGCTCCCTCATTACACATGCAATTCTGATAGCCTTTTGTACAAATTAAAATAAAAGAAACTTTTCAAAAGGACTAAGTCACTTCTAGTGGGAATACCTCAGAAATCTACACAAGAGTCCATGCTGCTTTTGTCTTCTGTGTTTTGTTCTTGTGAATAAGAATTAGCTGAACCAGATGTTTGTAAGTGATTAAAATGGTAGGCAATAGCAGCAAATCAAATCAGCAGGTTTTTGCAGGAATATTTACAAATACTTTATTGCTATATTCATTCAACTCCAATCTGAGCTTCTTTGGCTCTACTTTTTTCTTCCACCAGCTACTTCTTTCCTTGATAGCTTTTAACAGATTTGTTGAAGTTTCATTCCCACTGCAAGTCTCTGTTTTTCTTAGTATTAAATCTGGTTCTGTGTTAACTGCATATTGAACATTTTCAAAGAAAATTCCTTTACACTTTAATGTTAATGTGTGTCTTAAGCACCCTTTACCTTCTGTAGCCAAGTGCTAGAAGTTCTGTCGCCCAGTTTTCATTCTTTTCCCCCAGTATATATTTTCAAACAAAACTGACTTCAGAAACGGGGGTTACAACATGGTGAAAAACATTTGCCAAGATGGAACCACAATATTTTATCTCTGTATGAATCATCCAACAGAAGAAAACAAGGACACTGATTAGGCTTTTTGTGATGGGAAGCAGGGTGAATGTTCTGCAGGTTACATCTAATGAGGATACCATTTCACAATAGGCCCATTCTTTCCTGAGCACCTGGGTAATGTCAGTCAGGTGCTCAGCTGAGGGGATTGTGTGAACTTTACAACATAATAACTCAATGAAACAACACAGGATAGTGACTATGTAATGCTGCACTGCAGTACAGGCAGAGTCCCCATATTCACTGGTTTATTTTTGTGTGATAAATGACTCTTGCTTCTGTCCCTGAGGAAAAATGACTCACTTTTCTTAGCTTCCTGCAGAGAAGTTTGCACTCTGCTCTGCTCCACATCCTCTGTTACTACGGTGCTTCCTTTAGGCTTTAGCTGTTGTCCAATATAAGCCTTCAGGAATAACATAAAACAGCAGGGGATTTGTTATCCTTGGGCTTTTTACATCCCAAATCAAGGTGGGGTTTGTTTGTTTCTAAGAAAACCACCACAGCCCAGTATCTCCTCGAAGTCACAGCAGAAGGAAAAGCAAAGCAAAAGTAACATCGTGCAACTCTAGTGGCTTTAGGATACCAGATACGATGCAACATTTTGGGGAGAAACTTATACAAGAAGGGAGTGACAGAGAAAAGGAAAAATGGCTGAAACAAGGCTGGCAGTCTGGTGATTTATATCAGCATTTTCTGTAATAGCAGACTCCAAAGAAGAGTGGGAAGACACAGGAAGGCATGAGGAGAAAAAAATCAGATAATTTCATTCCTAACACAGCCCCTCCCAGTCACTGATGGAGTATTTTCAAGCAGGATCCTCCTGACAGCTTGTAGTTTAACCCCACCTGGTAACTCAGCCCCACAGACACTCCCTCCCCTCCCAGCAGGATCAGGGAGAGAAAAAGAAGAGTAAACAAAAGAAAGCTTGTTGAAATAAAGACAGTTTAAGAAGTAAGAGGTGAACAGACAAGCAAAGCAGTAAAAGGAATTTAATTCCCCACTTCCCCAGGGCAGGCAGGTGTTCTACATCCCCAGGACAGCAGGAATAACAGTCACTTGGGAAGACAAGCACCATCACTCCCAATGCCCCCGCTTCTCCCCCAGATTTCTGTGCTGAGCATGAGGCCCTGTGGTCTGGGCTATCCCTCGGATCAGTTGGGGTCAGCTCTCCTGGCTGTGTCTCCTCCCAGCTCCTGTGCACCCTCAGCCTCCTCACAGCTGGGGTGGGCTGGGGAGCAGAGAAGGCCTTGGCTCAGGGTAAGTGCTGCTCAGTATACAAAAACATATTAAAATAAAATAGAATAAATACAATACAATACAATAAAAATCTGAGTTATCAACACTATTTCCAGCATAAATACAAACCTCAGCCCCACACCAGCTACTGTGAAGAAAACTAACTCTATCCAGAATCAGCACGCAGCCTATTTCCAATAAGAGTGACCACAGGAGTAGCTCTTAGATGTTTGCAAGGTGCTCTAGCTCAAATGACTTAACATGTTGAGGTCTCCTGAGTATTGTTTAATTTTTAAAGACAATTTTCTAAAGATTTTATTTGCAGCTTAAAGTTAAGAAACACTGAAAACTAATGATTTGCAACCAAAATGAAATACATGTCTCCTATTGATTTTGTTTTATTTACTTGGAAACAATATTGATTCCCAAGAGATACATCTAAACACAAAGGTTGAGGCCCAAAGAATTTCCATACCATTGATTAATAGATGCTATCTGTCACTTTCACTTTTAATGAGACATTTTCTCTTCCATGAGATACTGTATTCCATCGAAAGGTCAAATGTGCATTCTGTACAAGACAGAAACAGCTCACAAATAGCCACAACTCCAGAACAGCTGGTTTCTTTGTTTCTTTAATTAAATCAGGAATAATTGTTTTCCTTCCTATCCCCAAAAGTTTTTTTTTGTTAATAGGCTTTGTTCTTTTGATATTCAGCTCTGTTAACATTTAACCTATGCTTTGGTTGGAATTAGTTTAAAACTAAGACTTCTTTTGCCCTGTGGGTTTTATAGTACACAATAAAAGCCTGATCATGACCAGGTCAGTGCATTACAAATAATAACAAACCTCATTAAAGAAATCCCCATTACTCTTTGAGGCATCTTTCCTTTGGGCCAAATGCCATTATCTGTGCAACGCTCTTAAACAAAAACCAGCAAAACTAGAAGTGACAGTCGATACACAGACATTCATAAAGGAAGATGATTTGTAACAATATCCACCAGCCCACTGGGAAACACATCACACTAGGAATTCAGTAAGTGATACAAGTGCTTATTATGTATTCAGCTTGGTAAATTATAAGAAAATTTCTTCCAGGCCTCAGAGAGAACAGCTTTGAATAAATCCTTACGGATTACCAATACTTCCAGTAGTACTTGGAAGCACAAAGACAGAATACACAAGTTATAACAGCAAGGCTGAAAAATAGGGAATTGGCATCCACAGAAGTTCAGGGTGACTGGGCAGCAGGGCCCAGACATTATCAGCTGGATGCAAACTCACAGACAGGAGCAGCAGAGCCTTTTAACTACTAAAAGGAGAACCAGGCTGATATAATTCAGATTGGGATGGTCCTTGGGAGGGCTCTACCCCAAGCACCTGCTGCCTCTTGCCCTTCAAGGAGCACCTCCAAGAAGGTCCTGTCTCAAACTCCCCGAGCCATCCCTTTGGGAGGCTGATTTTATATTCTCCCCACCCCCTTGGGTGCCAACATCCCTCAGCAGACACTCTTCCCTGTGTCCACCGATGGCTGTTCCTGGAGCACCCCAACAAAAAGAAGTGATCTTAGTAAACATCAGCTCTGCTGCACAGCAGGAGACCTGGAATCTGCCTAACCATTTTTGCATGCATAAATGCCCCAATTTATGAGCAGGGCAATTTGATGCTCTGGAGATGAGCAAACCCTGACTGGAAACTGGTGAACTAATGACCAGCATTTACCAACTCAAGAGATTCTCCTACAACCCAACAATGATTAAAAGAAGCTGGTTTTATTTAAAATATTTCAGTCTAAAATACACATTTTTCTTCATAATTAGAAATTTCAATACATTATGAAAACATTCAGCATCTCAATTTACCAGACTTCTCTGGTCCCAGCTGATTGTAGGTGAGCACTTTACTAACAGGAGCCCAAAAAAATCCAATTACTCCCAAACTCTTAGGGTGGGAATGATTACATACTTTTATAATGGTTATTATGGGTTTAGGGTAACTGTTAATCTAAATAAGGTACCACAGATCAAAACAAATGGGTTTCCAGGCATGGTGTTGAAAATAAATGCTTTAATTAAATTCTCCTTGAAAGCAGTTTACCTTTAAAAGCTCATTCTTAAAGTTCTCCCTTAATTCATCCACCTGCCCACATATCCCATGGTTTCTGCTGCCATCTCCTATAATCTCAAGGGCTAGATCTACCAAAATACAGGGCAAGTTACAAGGTACTCACAAAAAGTGACAACTGGACAAATCCCTGCTACCAAACAAAAACAAAGGAAAAGGTTATCCCTGTTACGTACAGACACATCAGAAAATTTGTCTTTAAAGAACAACATGTTAATGACAAAATGATATTATCAGACAGATTAAGTGATTTATATCAACCAACTAAAAATCATCATGTGCTATTAGAAAGGTAATTAAAGCTGTATCTTTACATGTCTGTATTGCAGAAACATGCAATGAAGGGAACCACCTGGAACCTGGGAATGATCAGAAATATTCCAGATGAAAAACTGAATAAACAGCTTACCTTACAAAGAAATTAAATGTTCTTACACCATCTTTCAAGATACAAATACTTAAAATGTATCCTTTAAAATCACATACTCTAGGAGCAAAAATTTATAGAAAGAAAACTGGTTTCAGAGCAGTTTCAGATAAAGGGTGCTTAGCAGTGCTGAAAAAACACCAATGGCGTGAACTTTAATTTTCTTACAAATCAAAAAACTCACAAAACTTCTAAGCCATTTAAATTGCTGTTGTGTGGAATTGTTTCCATTGATTAATTCAGATTTATACAGGACACAGGCTGGTTAAGCAAGCTTAACGCACAGACATTTCAGCATTTGTGTTCTGTCAAGTCCACAGAGTTTTTAGAAGATGTTTCTTCCTCACTTAAAAAGAGACAAGAAGGGGCTTTGAGATATTTTTCTATTTAAATCATTAGGTTTGCCCCAGTTGGCAGGGCTTTTCTTATATCCAGAGGTCATCCAGATGCTAGGATACCTGAAGAGAGACAGATGCATATGTGACCTTAATTCCAGAGTTTTAAGTTAAGTGCTTAAGATGTTACCAACCTGCATTTTAATTCAGTTTCCATTGGTAACCAGGCAGTTTCTCTAAAAGAATCAGATTAGGTATGCATACATGTTGTAGTTCTGCTACCTACCACACAACTTGTATTTTGGCAAAAATAAGAAATACAGAAAGGACAAGAAATATTAGATGTCTACAAAGGTGATTATGAAACTGTCCCTAGCCCTAATATTACCTGGCACTCAGTCATTAACTGCTGAGGGACAGCCCGCTGTCCTATCAACCTTGTCTCATTGTAGTGACAGTAAGTTTCAGTTTCAACCTTTAAAACTTCAGCAGAGTGAAAAAATGAAGACAGTTTCCAGTTACCTTCCCTGTAGTATGGGTAATATTACCAAAACGAAGAAAAAATGAATGCTGAAAAAACAATTTAATTTCCCTTTTAAAAGGGTGAGATATTTATGTCAGTCTTTATCCTCATGTCTGGAAAAACACATCTGCCATCAGATGGAACAAATGGCTTCCATTTGCTTAAGGGATATTGGTTGAAGTTAGACCTCCTCTTCCTCTCCCCATATTATTCTGTGTATAGCTGTGAATCTCAGAGTTTCCAAAGGAAAACCTTGTGCTTGTTTATGCTTTTCCTCTTCTGTGGAAGCTGGTCATTAACAAAACACACACAGACATTAAATGTGTTGCTTATCTCAGAAGGGTTTTCCAAGTGTCATGTATGCTTATATCAGGTTGGTTTGTTGGGCTTTTTTAGAGCATACATCATAGCAAACTAAACTTTATACATTTTACCAACATTTACACCATATTTCTCTTAGCTTTCAATGAGCAATGTGCAAAGCCAAATTGCTCTGTTTTAAATATTCAGGAAGACACACAGATCAGCTACTGAACTGAAGCCAAGAATGTTTCAATGCTTTTAATCTATATTGTGATTAAATCAGGAATTTCTAAAAACCAGGGGAGCAAGGATAGACTGGAGATCTGGGTTACACCCAGCCACGGACACAAAGTGGGGCTAAAGAGATGAGGAAAGGGAGAAGTGGCCAGGGCTGTCCCAGTAACCTCCTTTACCAGGGTCATCCTCCTCTGGAGAATGCCACAGGAGAAGGCAGATATTGCAGCCTAGGGACAGCTGTTAACCACCCTCAGAAAATGAGATGCAAAGAGAGCAAAGGTAAGGCCTTCCTCTTCTGCCTTGTTATTTTAACTTTTTTTTTTTTTTGTTTATTTTTATTCCACTAAAATTTGGGATTTGTAAGCATCACCTCTATATTTGTCAGCATACCCCATGCCACCTTGGATTGTCAAACCGAGGTACTGGAACCCATTTACAGTAACCAGCTCAGAAATTGTCCTCAGCACCCAAAGATGAGAGAGTAAACTCTGTAAGCTTCACAAATTCATCTGAGAGCTGTAAGGCACTATCTGGAATTGTATTTAGGGGCCGGTGCCAGTGCTTGGTGCTGCAAAGAGCAAGAGCACCATGCAGGCTGCTCTGTTCACAGAAAAGCCAAAGCAATGAAGTCAGATGCAGCAGAAACCACTTAACCCTTCTTAGCATGAAAACATTCAGGTCCAGCTGGCTGGGAGTGCAACAAGTGTCTTCAGAGAGAGCATAGCATAATTACCAGTTCTCCTGGCTTCCAAAGGCCTCCTCTGTGAGAATGAGTTGTGCACTGACACTGAACTGGAGTGCAGCTCTCATCTCAAGAAACAGGCCTGTCCAAGGTTATCCATAATGCTGCTTCTCTACTAACAGAGGAGAAACATTAAAGATGCTCTGAAAAAAGGTGTTTGGACATAAGCTCTGCCTTGAAGTGTTCTGCAGTTCCCGTAGCTCTAATGCAAGCCTGAAAAAGTCAGTAGTTTCCCACTGACTTTGATGGTATCTAGGCTTGGTCTTTGATGGGAAGAAAAACACAGCTATCAGGTTTTTAAAAGACCTCCAGTAAACACAGCCATTGCTACATTACAGGACAAGTAAACAAAATCATTAGAGGTAATTCATCCCTCTCCAAGAGAACTTCCCTTTAAGAACTACAGATCTGTGACAGAAAAAGAATGTTATTATCCATTTTATTCCAGATCCTGGGAGAAGGAAATATGCCAGAAAAAGACAATTTATTTCCACAAGAAAAATGAAAGAATGACTCATCAGATGGCTGCTCCGAATAAAAAGTTCATGTTCACAGTAAAGGGGAAAAATCCTACCCTGGGCTTAGATGTCACACGGTGAGAAAAGAGATTTACAGATATCCTTAATAAACTGATGAGATACATCAGAGAAATATGAAATCCTAGTCAAAGATTTGAGTAAAAGCAGATTTGAGAAAAGAATTCATGTTGTTTAAGGACTTCTGTTTGACTTTTAAATGCTTTCACACTTTTTAATACCCAAAAAACTCATGACTCTTGTCAAGATAAAACCTCCACTGTTTCCTTTTATAGAAGAGCCATGTCCTTGATGTGCTCAGCACTGCAAAGCCATTTGAACACAGCAGTCATTTCCACCTGCAGGAAGCAGAGCTCTACAGACTCTAAACAGCAACGGATTTCACAGAAGTGAGGTATGAGAGAGGAGACACGTAAATATTGCTAAAACAACATCTCATCATTTTTATCTTCCTAAACAGCACTCTGACATGATGGATGTGCTTCTGACACTCAGTGCTATATTGGTTGCCACATTTAAAGATCATGTTTTAAATCTAAAGTGCAGATACAGCTACGTTGTAGGCACTAATAAATAAAGGGCTTTTTGACAGCTATGGAAAGGGAGAAGTTAGACACATACTGTCAAGTTAAATTACACTCGAAATTCAGGGCTCGTAGCAAGTTTTAGCAAAAGCTAAGACAATCAAAAAGCTTCCAGGACATTATTTCTTTCATTTCAATGGAGTCAGTGAACAAGCACTTCTCTCAACATGCAAGTCCTGGATCTCTAGTCTACCAAGAACATCACTAAAAGTGATGCTGCAGAAACATGCCAGTGTTTTATATAGAGCTGGTATTGAGGACAGGCTGGGTGAACTGTGCCATTTGCCACAGACAATAAACCAAAACGTCAAGATTTTCACAGGAGTACCCAACATTCCCATCTCAGCCCCTGTGTGCAATCATAGCATCACTACCCTGGACCAGATTCAAAGGCAGGTATTGAGTTCCAAGTGCTATAAACATTTCCCAATTCACATTGCTTTTCTCTGTTGCAATAATTTACCATTCATGCTCAAAATTTAACTGGATGGAAGTTATAGGTTGGGAGAGGAAGAATGTCTGTAATACTTCCTAGGGTTATATATTTATACTAAAAAGTTTCTTAAAAAGACAACATGAGATAGTCAAAAACCCAATAATGTCAAAGGAACAGCATTGAGGCATGAAAATAAACAGAAACAAAAATTTCAGAAGATCAGCCAAAACGTTTTTCTGTAACTTGTAGCACAAGAAGGACAACAATAAAGTGGATAATAAAGAGAAGAGCATATTTTCCATATTACAGCAAACCATGTTTTTGACATTCATGTCAGATGAAGAAAATCTGCACAGACAAATTATTAATGTTTTAACAGAATATAAATGCTATAAATGCCCCCCCCCTTCTTTTTTTCATTTTAAAGTAAACACCCTTATTTCCTTAGGATTAGACACTGTCACCAAAAGCACTGCAGCAGGGAGACCAGGCTGCTCAGTTCCTCTCATAATCAACATTTTCAGGTCCAACCAATACCTACAGATTTTAGAAAACCTACAAATACAGAGGTAAAAAGCCAGCAGCAGCCAACAGCCTCCTACTTTAGTCCTTTTAAGTGACTTAAGGCCAGGCATACACAAGAAAATCTGTTATTCTCCCATGAGCCAATTCCTGCCTGATTAACTCATACCTGCAACTCCAGCAGCTCTCCTAAGAGCACAGGGCTGAAATACAGCTCAGGGCTGTAAAAGAAGTTCCCATTTGTACAGAGGAAAACACTCATTTTCAGCTAATGCCCCCACAGCTCTTGCTAGTGCCAGGGAGACTTCCTCCCTTCCAGAGAGCTCCAGCATCCTTCACATAACAGCTCAGGGAGAAACAGAGGCTGCTGCTTTTCTGTGGGGGGTTTTGTCAGCCCCATTTCCAGTTTCCATGGGCAGCTCGTGTTTCTCAGCAGCACACTGACAGAGGTGCCAATTCACTGGAAGGGGAGAGGCAAGCCACACCTTTCCAAGGATTTTTATAATGTTCATACACTGCTGGTATCTAGTCAGATAGTTTTTCCAGCTATTTTTACTGTCAGTAATAAAAGGGTCACATTGCTGCTGCTTTTCAAGTGCGTAAATCCGCTTAGTTCCACAAATAATTGAGACAAAAGCAGGCACAACATTTTTATTTTTTCCTAAATTGTGTCTGGTTCAGAGCAAGAAAGAGATTGCATAAAATGTTGTTAAAGGTTTTTCTGTCATTGTACTCATGCATCAAATAATAGTACTTTCTACTTTGAAAAATTCAATCCATTACTCTGAAAATTTCCAGACATCTGATACAATAGTGCCTGCTCTTCCTTGCTACACGCCCAAAATCCTTCACTTGGGAGTCCAATTACCAGTCTTTCACCAGTCATATGAATACAGAAAGTAGCTGCAGCTCTCAAAATAGAGACAATTTTGAACCTTGTAAAAACAGCTTGTTTGAGGAGATGTCTTGCTGTTCTGGTCAGCAGATTAATGAATCCAGAAGTCCCTGAAACACTAGTGCACAGAAACCTTGGTAGAGCTTTCTGCCTCTATCATCATTTAAAGAATTACACTGTTCTACAGTGTAATTAGACATGGTCCTACAGTCTTCCTGTACCCAAGGTGGGTAGGACTTGAGGACTGACATTGGAACAGGCTGTCCAGGGAAGTGGCAGAACCACCATCCCTGGAGATATTTAAGGCATGTGTGGATGTGGCACTTGGGGATATGGTTTAGTGGTGAACATGGCACTGCTGGATTAACAGCTGGAGATCTTACCATCTTAGAGATCTTTGCCAGCCTTAGAAATTTAGTGACCAGTCTGACCAAAACATTTCTAAGGGAAGTCCAAGAGAGTAGTTAAGTGGTGCCTATACCCATGTAAGGTTCCACAAAACTGGCCAAGGCCAGACTCCTGCCATTTGCCACACACGCACAAGCTACACCTGCCCTTGAAAACAGAGCCAAGGAGCAAAGCACTGCCCAGGACTCTTTTTCACTTGGAGGTACAAGAAAGGCTTAAAGAAAGCCTAACTAAAACTTTGCATATTTCCACAGTATTAGAAATCATCACTTTGGAAATTGCATAGGGATACAAAAAGTGTAGTGGCCTGAAGAAGTCACATCCCTGCAAGTGTCTTAGCTCAGTTTCAAATCCTACATAACACACCCCAATCCATGAGCTTAGGGAGAACACACACTGCTGGAGGCTGCCCAGGGACAGGGTGCCTGTTCCCTCCACTACCATATTCTGCTGCAAATATTCACTTGTAAGCACAGGCCAAGGGGGGATGCTACACCAGACAGCACCTTGGTCTCACCAGTATATTTCTTCTTCTGGCTCTACATGCCCTTCAGCCCTCAAAAAGGGGTTCAAAGCAAGGTTTTGCAAAATAGATTAGCAACAAGCACATAACCCTCCTTGAATATGTGAAGAAACTTGCTTGTTTATGGAAAGCTACATCCTTGGTTTCACCTTTGACAGGAATCAGAATGCAGAGTGGGAGATCATTTTTGGAGGGAAATGCTCCCACACCACATTCCCTCCCTCCCTCTGCAGCTGCTGATGCACCTGCACGGGCAGCCTGGAGGATTGGCCTCCCACACAACCCTGACACTGCAACAGGGGCTTTGCATAGAAGTGAGCTTAAGAAAAAAGCACTACTAAAGCTCCCTGACCAAGAACTACAGCATGCTTGAAAACAGGACTCCTGGGTGCCTCTAAGTCCATTTGTGGATTTTTTTTTACAAAAGATTGGAAAAATAAAAAAAAACTGTTTAGAACTTTTTGTATTAAAACCTGCTCAGCAGATATCAATTTAATTTGATGTTGTAACCAACTGCTTTTACAAACTGTAGGAAGAGACAAGTGTGAAAATTACAGTTATTTATATTCCGGCAAACAACTGACAAGACTGCACAACAGCCCAGTAGCACAACAATGGCTCAGAGTGAAACAAATTAGCCTGGCACTTATAATTTAAAAAATTTTCCCCTTCCTGAAATGCATCAATTTTCATCTCTTCCTCCATACCACACATTAACACAGTATCTTTAATTCCTTTTATGCAACAAACTATTCATATATTAAATGCAGAAAAAAATTTAAATTAGTTGTTTTATCTGCAGAAGCTTTTCTTTGACATACATGCTATAATTGAAAATTTGAATGATGTATGCCACAATAAATTGAAGGGTGAGGAAGCTTGAAGCTACCTTTGACAGGTAAATTGGGGGAGGTTGTTTCTTTTTCATTATTTTTAGAGTCTAGGTAGTCTAACTCACTTAGACCTCACTCTGCATTTCAGGTAATATTATGTTATTCCCTTACCAAATTGTTTTGGTGCTGCATGATGAAATACTTGCAATGTGATAAAATGCTGCTAACTTGTGACCTCTGTTATTTTTCTTCAAGTTCCTGAGAGGTTCTCAAGTTTCAGTTTGTTCTAAGAATCCTTTCAGCTTTGGTGGCTTCAGAAAAAGGAGTTAACCATTAAGCAGTCCAAAACAGGAAAATAATCTTCAAATTTTGAGCACTCCCTTAAAACCTAAGCCAATGTTATCATTTTCTCAGTGCCCAATACAGGAGTTTGCAATATTGTTACAAGTCTCAAAACATAAGAGAGTGCAGTGACTTTCTGAGCTTATCACAGTAATAATATCTTAGTAAATACTAGAAAGTCTCCTTCTTTGCAAAATTATAGTTGTCATCTGCCACAAATTAGTCAATTATTTCTCTTCTTTAGGGATATGCTCACCTGCCATTTCTGTCCACTTTTGTTTAAACACAGGCCTCAGGGGATTTAATAAATTGAGGCAGCTCCACACTGAAACTCAATACATTCAGGTTGAGTTGGTAGGGAACAAAATTGTGCAGCAGCATAGTTCTCCTCTGGGAAAGTAAGCAATTTTTCTAGATCTAAATCAACTTCTTGTCCTGAAAAAATATTATGAACATGCTGGTATTTCTATTTCTCATAGCCTATACAAAACCCACATAAACTAAGGAAATTGTGCATTATCTTCCTTCCTCTCCATTTTAGCAGAGATCTGAATATTTTTGGATGTGAAAATTAAAGCACACATGTTGGGAAAGATAGCACTTACTTGCTCTGAGACTGAACAAACAAAACTATTACTTAAATTGAGCTTAATTACTCCACTTTAATTCACTTTGAAAAAACTTAGAATGTCTTGGCATTTTTCTATCCCAAAAGAACAACAGAGATTTCTAACCTTCCACATCATCAAAATTAATTAAATATCATGCAGGATATCCCTGAGTACAGAATTAGGCATACTGGAAGGGACTTTCCATGCCTTTCAGTCCAGGACACAGCTGAGGGGCTGTATGACACAAGGAATCTTAGCAAATATGGACAGAAAGCACCTGCACGTCCCAAT
This sequence comes from Urocynchramus pylzowi, assembly GCA_013397555.1. NCBI lineage: Eukaryota > Metazoa > Chordata > Aves > Passeriformes > Fringillidae > Urocynchramus > Urocynchramus pylzowi. The sequence goes on along the minus strand of VZRH01003989.1, from coordinate 204,874 downwards.
GCTCACGGGCAAGCACACAAAACAGGGTGATGGACAGAGAAGGGAAAATTAAACAGAAAAATTATCACACAGGAAAGCTATTTTTTCTTGTATTGAGAATGCAAATCCACCATGGCAGTATTGCACAAACCAGTCCCAGATGCATTTGAACGTCTCAGAAAATTTAGCCAGTCCTTTGATTAAGAAATGTTGATCAAGTCTATCCCTCCTGCAAGCTGGTGGAATGCACAAGGTTGCAACCACCTCTGCTGGCACTGACACAGTAGGTTTGCTACTGGTGACTGGCTATTCTTCTCAGTCAAGATGTGGCTGCCCACTCATGGCTGCAAAGTTTCTTATTAGCTGAGGAATTAGGCACTGGAACACGTTTTGGCATTTAGCACACTATCAAACCATCTATGAAATGTTTTCATGTAGCTGCACCAATTGCCTGATCCACTTAGTCCCCCCATTAATCTCTCTGATTTTGATATTACATAATAAATTATGAACATTTTTTCTTACTGAGGCTTAATGCACAAAACTATCAAGTACAAATGAAATAAAGCAGTAAAAATAAGCCTATCAAACACACATTGAGCTCTAACTCAAACATATCTACACATGATTTAAAGTGAGCCATGCTCACTCACTGCTCATGAATGGAGCAACTTTCTTTAAATCAAGCACTTCATCCTAATGAAAGTAGAGCAGAAGGAATAGAAAAAGGTCTCTTTTTTTATCTCATTTGATACCATAAACATAAATTATTTTTATTTTTCTTACTGAGCAGCACTGTTACTTTAATGTTACTTGGATCCTTTAATAGTGTATTTCCACACTTTGAAGTGTTTATATTTCCTTTGACATAAAATTATTTTTTGCTATGTAGTACTTGTATGGGGGATAACTGATATTCCTCACCGGGATTTTTTGTTCTTAAGTGGCTACAAGCATGTCAGCCTTAACTCCATCTCACCACAGGGGTTTTATGTAACTGTGAGCAAAAACATTCAGTCGAGTCCTCTATTCTGATTTTTTTCTAGCAGGATTATTTTGATGAGGGTATTTGTTACTGAGTTTTGTAACCATCTAAATTGCGTTGTTTTTTTTTTTTTCTTTGCATTGTCAATACCATGTTTTTGACTATAAAACATGGGTGTTTTTTTTTTTTTTTAAATAGATGACTAGGAAACCAAGCATCAGCTGGAAAGGTAACAAATCTTCAAGTTCAGAGCACTAATGAGTCCCAAATGTCCTGCAACACCATTCTGCTTGTTAGTCTTACCATTAAACAGTCTTGCTGGAAAGCCTGAATATTTGCTTCCAATTACCAAAAGCATGTGAAAAATATGCTCATATCCCTTCCATTATCTTCCAAGACTCTGCTTCCCCACCAGCATCCCACACACAAGCTGAAGGATGGGGCTGGCCCACGGCAGAACTCTGCTCATTGACCAGTCCAGAGCACAACAAAACATCACACATCTCACCCCTTGAAATCTGAAGGTTTGCAGGAAACCTGGTGTTAATCATTTGCAGATGAACTGACTCTGCAACCCTTGTCCTGCCAGGAGAGGCTCACACAGCCCAGAAAGCAGCTGCTCCAGAGGGCCCAATGTCAGTCCTCCATCCTCACACTGAGGTTCTTAAAGACATGAGCCAGGTTCTTTCAACACTATGTGCCTTTAGCAATACCTGAGATTGCATCATTGATTACCTCCATAAAAATAATCAACTTCATAAGAGTGTACCAACTGAGTGTTCAACTGAAAACTGTACTTATAAATATCCCAGATGAGCAGACATGGCACAGGCCATGCCCAAAGTGTACAAGGGACAAAACCAGGGACAACAGTATTTAACTGCAGGCAATTTAGAGGCAGAGAAACAAGATCCCTTCGAGATCACAGCAGTGATTAACCAGGCTTAAGCATGACCAACACTGCTGACATCTTCCCTGGTGCACTTCAGCACCCCCTTTCCTCAGCTGAGCACAGCCAGGAGATATTTCTAATAAACAGTATAGACCAGGCCACATTACTGGGCAAAAGAGAGGGAAAACATGTGCTGCTCTGGGCCATTTGATCTTAGTGCTAGAGAGTGGCCATCACCAATTTTATTCACCATTACACCTGCTTTGCTTACTACCTGCTGGATCAAGATTATCCAGCAGCTCATCCAGCCTTTAAGTTCTGAGCACACTTTGTTCTCTACCCTGTTATCACAATTTTTTCTGCAGTGATTAGAGGAAGAATTATTAAAAGAGACCTACAAATTAATTCAGTGAGCACATTAAGATAGTAACATAACAATATTTAGTTTCCTCCCTACAATGAAGTTGTATTGCTTGCTGCTAATCTTCTGCAAACCTTGCTCACCATCATCCAGTTAAATGCAAATCTTGGCTAAATTTTACTTATAAAGAATTTGCATTTACAAGAACTTTGCTATCATTCATACAGTGAAGTCTACATCATGATTTGCATGCAAGGCTCATAAGAACAGCATAACCTAGCTCTCGATGTCATTTTATCTCTTGAATCCAGCCTTCAACCTAACTCATGTTAGATGAAAACAAATCTTAAAATATTCCATCCAGTGCCAGCACAGCATCTTTAAGCAGCACCACATTTCTGTCACACCTTATTTCTCTTTTCATTTAAAGTAGTACTGTCAGTAATCATTCCAAATTTTTCTTTATTCCATCCTTTTCAAAAAAAAACCACCACAAAACAAACAACCAACCACCAGCAAATTAAACAGAAGCAGAGTTGCCAGAAAAGAAGCAAAACAGCAACTTTGCCAAATAAATCATTATGTACTTAATCAAATGAAAACTACTTAGCTAATTCTGATAACCTTCATTTTATGCATGCTGGGTCACATTATAGCAAATTAAAACCTCTATATGGCAATATGAAAAGAGTTACATCTATGTGAAAGATGGAGAAAACAGTGGCTGTACAAATTAGAGATAGGTAAAGTAAAAACTTGTACAGAACTCTCCAAAATGCATCTGAAGTCACAATAAAGAGAAAAATGTCTTGATGTTCCCAGTGTTCAATCCAAATAGTCTGCAAGCAGCACCAGTGATTGGTTTCTCGCAGAGGTGGGCCCAGATGGCAAACTGCCAGTTTCAATGTGGGTGTACTTGAATTCATAGCTTTGGCTTATGTTAATAAGCATTTTAACACTTAGACCTCCTGTCAGGAAAGGAAAAATAAAATAACAGGCTGAGCTATTGCAGAAAAAACAAAAACAAAGAAAGAAAGAAAGAACAGCAAAACTAAACCAATCTCAAAGAATTTTAGGGATGGGTTCAGCTGAGCTCTAAGCAGGGATAATTCTTGCTATCCCCACTCAGACTCTCTTCCTGGAGAGCTTAATGATGTCTTTACTAACTTGAGAAAGATCACCACTGAACCGACTCTTAGACTGAATACTAAGAGAGCAGCACATTCATAAGTTGCCAGTTACCTAGAAGAAAAACAGAAGCCGGAATTTTTTTTTACATTTTGCAACAATAAATTAAAGGTTTAAAATACTGAAATACGTTCCTGACACAAAATTGTATATCAAGGTAGAGAGGGGAGGGGGAAAAAAAAAAAAGAGTTAATATTAACATCCAAACTCAGATGAGGATTGATGGCACCTTTGATTCTAGCAAGGATTAGGAAAGGAAGTCATATTCAGTTAAGAATGGCCTTAAACTGACTTTGTGTGCAGGCAAATGACAGCAGCACAAGTAGTCAGGAACAAAGTATCAGAGTTTGATTAATATTCAAACCTTTAGATCTTCTTTATCTTACATTCAAGGTTTCAGTTCACTTTGGGGTGGTTTCTATTAATTTATCTCCATTTGAAGTAAAACCAAATCATTTTTCATACACTGACATCTCTTTGCCTTTGAAAACTATACCTGATTCAGCAAGAGGTACAAACAAATGTGAATCCCATCCATACACTCAAAAAGTGCTTTTCTGCTCAGTTCATTTCTCTTGCAGAGTTCTGGTGCTCTATCCCATTAATTATGGACAACTGTGTCACAGAAAGAAACAGATGAGCATCACACTGACAAGAAAGATTTTTATGTGCACAGATGAAGATATTTAATCCTTCTTTAGGAAGCCATGTCCACCTTGGAAGTCCACCAATTTGTCAAAGCTCTCACTCAATCCTCAACTAAGTTTTCTTCTAGTGTAAATTTGGACAAATGCATGTTTGTCAATCTCACAGTCCTCAGCAGTACCTGCCTGGTCACTTCCACAGCTCTTCCCTCTTCTGAAGAGCATCTCATTTTCGTTCCCTTGAAGACTTCTGCATCCATTGTTCTGGAACATCCTTGCTAATGCCTCTATAACTTGCAGTTTTGTCTCAGGCCTCCCTCCCCCAGTAACTCTATCCATGATCTGCAACCATCTAGAAAACTATTTTATATGGCAAAATATAACCATTAAGCAATATATGAAACTTCAGTTTCATCAACAGTGAGTTTACAACTTGGTTTTATATTTTATTCTTAATTTTTAATTGTTGTTAAGCATCTAGCACTGGTAGTACCCTTTAAAATCTCAGGATCATTTATATTTCTCCTCTCCCCTTGCTCTCTTCTAATATCCTTTTACCTGCATCTGGTGGATTAACTGTTCTCATTCAACACAGGACATCAGGGAAAAAATATTTGACTTATATTCCACATCACTGACAATCTTCAGTTGAAGAGGTAGGCTAAGCCTTTAACAAAAGGCTACAAACACAGCACAAGATAAATAGCCATTTCTTATAAGCCTCTTTTCCCTGCAAGATCCCTATCATCATTCTCCACCAGCAATAAATTTCTGTGAGAATTAAACAAATCTCACACTACCCCATTGATCAGTATAACAGGCAGATGCTGCTAAGTTCTGCCTCAAGGGAGAGTGCTGTATTTCCAAGGTCCTGTTATCACCAGGAACTGAAAAAACCCTGCATTTCCAAGCAAAAGTGAACATTCAGAAGAGCCACTCTGCCTCAGAGCCATATTATTTTACACTACATTAAAAGCAGCAATAGTTGATCTTCTTTTTTCTCAGTGCCTTTTTCTCCCCTCCCTATTACCTTGTGCACTTCACTATATATTAAACATTATCAGAGAGTTAATAGCCCAAGAAAGGCTTTTACCCCTCAAACACCAGAAAATCCAGACATGCTCTCTCAGTCTGGCAACTTCTCTCATGTTTTAGCACACTGAATTCAATAACTGACTTATCAGATCAGAGACCTTGGGGGTTTTTTCATCATCATCCTAAAAATCCCATCTCTCTTCTCGAAGATCAGAGGGAAGTGCTCCGCATGGGAATTTCTACCACCCAAATTTCAGTTCACTTTTTGCCATTTTACACCATGGAGAAATCTTGGCAAATCCTTTCTGACAATGACTGGATTTTCTTTGGATTTTAATTTAGTTTTGGAGAACGGTTGTAGTCAGATACCCTCATTTCAAAGACTAGTGCAGATAATTAAAGAAAGGGCTCATTTACTCCTAAGTAGCTTGCAGAAAACTTTCTTCTCAATATGTGGCCTTCCTCTCCTTCCCCTCCTTTCTTCCATAATCACTATTTGTAATTTGTTATATGTGCCTAATTAAACGTGGGATGAAACAGATCTTAGGTCTGAAATTTCAGCTTATCTTGGTATTTGTACAAGATGTTCTCATTTTATAAATTAACTGACCTAAAACACGGAGAAGATTATAAATCTTCTGCTGGTTAGTACAGCCTAATATAACTACTGTAGTATTCACTGTATTATAAGAGTATTTTCATTTCATAGCCATACTTCTAACATATGCCAGAGGGGGAAAAAAATAAATGACATGTTTGCCTCCCAAGCCACCAGGTAAGCATAAGGTTAAAAGTCTTAGAGTGAAAAAAAACACTAGCAAAATGAGATGAGAAACAGTATATCCATGGTTAACTGCTTTGCCCCTTAAATACTGTCTGCAGAGTGAAGAAAAGGTGAGGCAAAAAAAGAATTTTCCTGTTGTTTGTCTCTTCTGTACAACCTCCTTGTATCAGTTATGAAACACAACATAGCTTCATATATACAAAGGGCTGTTTTTCCAAAGTTTTCAACATTTCATTGAAATGAAAGGGGGGAAACAAAAGATATTTAGTAGCAGCAGATTATTTAAAACAAGGCTCTCTTTAGGAACACACTGGCCTATAAAAGACAAGGAAGGCACTGGGGCTGCTTCCCTCAAGCCTCTGCATCTAGCAGCCAAGGAGCAGAGGATGGGCTGGTGAAACACTTGAGGAATTAGGTGATATTTTATAAATTGCTCTGATAGACTTTGGCACCTATACTTGGTCCAAAAGGAAAAGACAAACCCAAGTTTGTATTTTTTAGGATCTTGGGCTCTAGTTTCTGAATTGAAAAATCAGGCCTAAGAAGTGAAGTGTCTCTCTTGGCCAGCCTGAAGAAAGCATCGGTCCCCCTCATGAGATGATCCATCGGTCTGGTGTCACCACAGACCCTAAAGAATGGAGAGGCTGGAAAAACCAAGCCAGACATGAAAGGGAAATAGACAAGTCTAGAGATCTTCCCCCAAGCTGGTGAGCTGACTGGCTTTGGAGCAGCAGTGATCACACACTGGCTGTCCCTGAAGACCCTCAGAGTTCCTGTGGTCTGGTGCCTGATTAGAAAGGGGGGGAACCCCCTCCATCCTGCAGCATAAATGTCAGGGCTGCAACTCCCACCCACTTGGTCACAACACTCTTGTTTTATTGGATGCAAGGTTATTTTATCAGGACAAAAGCATGCTCTGGCTGCTAGATAAAGTAACCCAGAGCTTTGCTGCACTTGCTGATAAATCCATAGGAAGTCTGTGCTGGGCAGTGGGAGCAGAGAGCAGGTATATCAGCTCTGGATCATCACCTATCCAACAGCACCCTGCACTGTACAAGGAGTGGGAACATTAACTCAGGGTAACACAATGTCTCAAATACATTCACTATAAAGGGTATACAGCAGGGAGGCAAATAAAATTAGAAATAGTTTTCTCTTCAAATTTCAGCCAAAACATTTGAAATGATTTTGAAAGATGATTCCCATTCAGTTTTACTTCACAGTCAGATTTGCTTTTGAATTCTACATACTGTGAAATACCTGGAGTTTCTAACACTGGATTTAGCAGTTGCAGACCTCATGGCAATACATGCCAATATAAACAAACTATAATTTGGGAACCAACACAACACACCTACTTTTGAATAATATGTGAAATATTTTTTTACACTTTAAGTCATTGCAGCCTATGATAATAATCTGCAATAATGGGTCAAAGACTTGCAAGTCCAGTAAAAGCTGTCATTGTTTTATAATTTAATAATATATTACAACATTGAAGACTACTCAGAAGCTTTAACAAATACACAGAGTAGTTACCACTTATCTATCAGAGACAAGAATTGTTATAGTTACTCCCTGAAGTTTTTCCTACCTTACAATTTTTTTTTCCAAGTGCTGTTCAGAGAGATAATTTTTATGCTTAAAATTCCATCTGATTTGGGATAGGTTCCTGGGGGACAAACATGAATGTAATATGCTCTTCTATAAGGGAAGAATATATTCAGAAATATTGTTAATCCTGTATCTTTCTGGCCTTATTTTAGTCCTTTTTACTTATTAAGGCAGGAGGCGACACTGTCCATCCATCCCCACAAGGGAATGGATGCCAGACAGGCATTGTTTTGCTCCTAAGCACTGATTGTCACAGGCCTTCTGCCTGAGAAGAGCAAAGCACCTGGGCAGAACTGGGATGCAAACCTGATGTGGTGCCACTATTTCCCTTTGCATATTTTAAACATGTTTGCTTAGGACATTGGCATTTCATTCACTTTCTCCCCCACTGAAATGCAGCAGCTGAAATGTAATTAAGCTACAGGCAAGCCTTGAGTTTTTGTCTAAGGAAAAAAAAAAAAAAAAAAAAAAAGAGGGGGAGAAAAATACTGCTGTGCATTCTTGTTCTAACCTTGCATTATCTCCCACATTAGCAGAAAGAAAATCCTGTTTAAACCATGAACTCACCCTTTTAACAGGCAGACACAGGTTATCAGACAACATTAACATATTATTTTGGAGGTGAGTTAACAGCTATAACAGAACTATTTATAGGTTTACACCTACAACAGAACTATGCCTGCCAAAACTAGCAGAAGAGCTGGTGAATACTGTTAATTAAAGAGATTATCAGCAGGATCTTTTCCCTGTTTGTAGCTGCCAAAAACCATTTCTGCTCTCTAGTCTGACTTACTTCTTTTGAACCTATTTGATGGAGAGACTTAAAATGACCATTTTATTCATTACCCCCATGCCCTGACAGCACAGACTGAGCTGATCTGGGACAGCAGCAGTGTTGCACGAAAATCAGGACTCTAGGGGAAAAAAAGAAGTGATCAATTTTGGTTTTATCTTTCTATGATAATCTGTGAAGACAGATAAGATATACTTATGACTGAAATCTAATTTTCCCCTCAAAAAGTAATGTTATGCATTTCATCTAGCAAGAAAAACCATATGCCTGTTAACAGATCTTGTAAATCCTGGTTCTAAGGAAGAATTCACCAAGTTTTTGCCCCAACATAGCTGCACTAAAAGGCCAAACTGTCCACCAGCAACTACTCGAAGGAAGAAAAAAAAGAAAAAAAACCCCAAACTTTTTCCTAGATGCTTTGCCATCAGATTCAAATTCTGCTTCTGTCTATATTGTTTCTCTTATTGTTCCACCTACAGCTGTCAGTATAAATCTGCAGCAGCTTTAGTAGGAAGCTACAGCTAATAAAGTAATTCAGTTACAAAGAGTATCAGGAGTCCTAAAACTTAATCTTTGAGGACTGTGTCAAAATTCAGTTCCTGTGCAGAACATACTCCCATATTGGTTCCCAAACAAGAAAAAGAAGCTTGTTGCTATGGTCTTGTTAGAGGAAGGATAAATGCAATTATCCTCTGTCAGTCTAAAGAAATATGACCCAAAGTTCTCTCAGACCATGGTGTTTCAACAGATCTTCACAGCTGCCTGTAGGAAATGCAGATGAGCAAGAACAAAGAAGCACCTGAATAGAAGAAATTACACCTGTTCTGTCATTCCTCCCATGTTTAAATCAAATTTATTTAAGCATTTTCATATTTTACTTTAAGATGTTGAAATTCTTAGCAATTGGAAGATGTATTCAATCAACTCTTCCCCATCTGCTTGGAGAGATAAATCTATTTAGATTCTGCTTTCCTGAATGGTGACAGGCACCATTCTCCAGACTTGTTACCTGCTCCCAGAATGCTGGTGCCCAGACCCCACAGCAGGAATCCCAAACAGGTTATCCCTAATCCCAGTCAAAATGCACAGAGGACAATGGAAACTTCTGGAGAATAGGAACAGAACATGGAAAAACAGGGGGAAGAAACCTGAGCATGAAAAGATACACTCTGGTTGCTTGCAGTAGGAATACTTGTTTTTTCAAAAAAAGGGAATGGATGCCAGACAGGCATTGTTTTGCTCCTAAGCACTGATTGTCACAGGCCTTCTGCCTGAGAAGAGCAAACCACCTGGGCAGAACTGGGATGCAAACTTGATGTGGTGCCACTATTTCCCTTTGCATATTTTAAACATGTTTGCTTAGGCAAGATTTAGTTCTTTATTTCCAGCCTCTAAAATACAGTAAATCAATGGGAGGCAAGAGATTAATATTAAAAATAGAAACCCCAATAATACTCAAAATCAACAGTAGCCTTATTCCTTTACATATAAATGTAAGAGCTACTGTTATGTTTCACAACTTTTGACAATTTCCCATCTTCCTTGGTCTTTAGGCATCTTCTTTCTGCTTTATTAACTGGGAAAGAGTCCAGAAGTACATTTTGTTGGGCACATTAAAAACTGAGCTATTTAAAGTATTAATTCAAAATTATTTAACTATGCAACCTTGTGGAAATGGTGTAAAACTTGGAAGTGCAAAATACATAGGGGAAAAATGATCACCCAGGTTCATCTGATTTAAAACCATTTCTTACTTCTCCAGAAGAAATTTATCATTCCAGTAATTTAATTTATTAGAGCAACACCTCTACTTGTAGAGTTTTTTTCTGAAAAAAAAAAAAAAAAAACACAGGAAACACTCAGCATAAAAAAAAATTAGATTTCACTGGTAATGGCAACCCATAGCCTGAATCTATAATGACTTTATTAATTATACATTGTTCTGAATGCATAATTATGTAAAGTGTAACAAATTTTGTCTGATTTAGTTTTCCCTTATGTAGCAAGAGTACATCCATATTTAAGAAGACCACTGTAGCAAAAGGGAAAGTCTAAACACTCTGCACTGTCCACAGTTATGAAGACAGTAAATTAGAGCTCCAGCATAGGTCCATTGAGAAAATGCAACAATTAAAAACTATATCCAAAAATTACTTTTTTTAGTAGAGAAATAAAATATTAAACACCACGCTCCAACATTTTTGCTACAAAGCCAGTGATATTTTCAAATTTACATCAATGACATTTATTATATATTATCTTTCAGGTAAAAGACAATATTATTTCAATCTGCCAGAAACAGGCCATTCACTTTTTAAAGTATTCTACCCAATGCTTCCAAGCATTCTTTCTAATGGCATTTCAGCTCCCTTCTCCCTGACATTTTAAACCACATTCAGATTTCTCCAGAACCTCTTTATTTAGACCCTCAATTTGTCAGTTGTATAGCTTTAGTCACTGTTTTAGATAGAAAATCTAGAAGACCGACCCAGGGATAACAAAGGAACAGCTCTGTAGGAAGGAAGCCCAGGAGCACAGCAGTTCATAGCAGTTCTTTTTACCATGGTATCCAGTTTGCACAGATTTCCATTTTGAAAAAGCCCCGGAATAGAAGCAGAGCAGAGAAGGACTCTGGTGGCTGATTTCTACTGGGCTCACTGAGCAACAGCTGAGGTGGTCTAAGCTCCCACATGCAATATTCCGTGAGACTTGGCTTTTTCTGGATCCCTTCCACCTTTTCTATATCCAATATCTTCATGAAAGAAGTCTAGCAATAACAGACTCACGAGAATATAAATCTGTGCATTTGATTAAAGTCAGCCTGAGTACGTCAAAACAAACCCAGAAATAACTCAGTCTGCTTCTGGTAAATGAGGCTTTGAAGCCATATTCCACCCATGCTTTTCTCTGCAACTTCCCAAACTAAAAGTTTATTCCTCTACTGCATGAAAAGTAAAATCCACTGTAGATTTTCTTCTCTTAAGATATTTCTCATTTTAAGCACTGCTGAGTGCATGAAATTTGGCACATGAAATATCAGAGTGCAAAATAGTCTTCAAGGCCCTCAGCATAAAAATCAAATCTAATATTTATAGCCAAAAAAAACTGGAGATGATGCATAAGGAAAACTTAGAGGAAACCTGAAAGCATCAAAAATATTAAATTAAAACCATTTATCTGAAGCAGAAGATAAGTTGAAGGAGTTTACAAAAGGAGGGAAAGCCGACAGTGATGAATATAGCAATTTGGAAACTCAGAAAGAAAGAAAAGCATGAGGAGGAGAAGTTATGGAGGAGGGAAGCAGGGAGGACTAATAAAATAAGAGATTTCAGAGGGAGGAAAGGAAACTTGGAGTAGCCCTGTATGCATCAAATTGCTTTCCATGAAAGTAAAACAGAAATGAGCAACCTCATCCCTCTTCTGACTTTAGAGACCTCACTAGAACTAAAATGATAAAACAGGCTGCAAGGTATTAAGCTGAAGTCTCTGCTCTAAAACCCTCTCAAACCATTGTATAAAAATAGCTCATTGCCCTCACAGAATTTTCAGTTCCATTATCAAAAGGCAGCTGATATATTTACAGTTTTGATACTGAGGCAACAATCTGGATGGTTTAGGAAAGCCACGGCCTTCCAGGGACTGTAAGGCTGCAGTGGAGTTGGAGACCTCTTTCTCCTGTTTTCTCCTACTGCAGCATTTGACATACAGCATGTGAGACTTTTTGGGCTGTGCACTAAACATCCTCATTATTTTAATAGACATAGAAGCCACTTTAATGATCTGCTTGCAGTAGCTTAGGAGGTATTTAAGAAGAATGGACATTTCTGTGAAATTCTCTGAATTCAACATCTGCTCTATAGCTGCCTGTGACTGCAGCAGAATACATTCAACAACCCATGTGCTCCATGGCTATCCTGTGGTTTCAGTCATTTCTTTCCTTCTGCAAGGTACAAAAAATGTAGACCTAGGACAGCAAAGAAGCAAGATGCACAAGGTGCACGTTGAAGAATTTCTTCATAGCCCAAGGTCCTTTATTATCACAGGAAGTTTCACAAAATCAGAAATTAATTGCTTAACAATGACAATCACTGATAGAACAGATGTTAATGTTCATTACCATATTAAAAAACTGGCTAGACAGTTAAACAAGCCTGAAGCCATATGAACATTATCCCACAAAAATAATTTTAATTCAACTAAAATGTTCTTGAGTACTTGTGGTGCATCTTTGGAGTGCTGACAGCTGTGTCCAGCCTCCAGTCCATCTAATCAATACACCTTTTTCTGACAATCTATAGATGAGTTGGCTATTTATCCCAAGATTCCTTGGAAAATGGCAAAAGCAAGGCACTGTTGGAAGTATTTAACTTTGCAAGAGGCTGAAGGACATCAAAGTGCTTTGCAAATTATTCTATTCAAGCTTCTAGAGCTACAACTCCGGTTTTTGAATAATCTTGAATAGCACATTGAACTTGTTTCTTCATCCAACGGCTTCTCTGTACTGCTTATCCTGCAGACTTCCTGCAAAAGCCACCCACCCACCCACCTTCTTTCATGCTGGCCCATACACACCATGTGTTCTAGCTGAGTGTGAAAATAGAACCTTTTCATGCCACCAAACTGACCAATGGCACCTTCAAAAAAGCAAAGACAAGTGCAATCCAAACAAGTGATGCTCTGGCCCCATGGTTTCTCCAGCTGCTGGAGAAATCAGACAGAGCCTCAGCTGGAAACACAAGAACTGAGGTGTACAATTGTAAGAGAATATCTCATTTTTCTGCCACTCCACATTCATTAATTAATTTAAGTTTTTTCACCTCCCTCCTTAGCTTTTTGGGGGGGATTTGTGGGGCAGGTGGGTTGGGGTAGGCTTTTTGTTTCTGCACCTCCTATATTGTGCTCTCTTTACTTGGAGGGGTTCAATGCTTATCTTTAATTCCTCTCTTATACACTGATTCTTCTCATACTTTTCAATATTAGCAGCAATGACCTGAAAAAACAAGTGGCTAACTAGCTTCTAGTTATATCATCTCAGCAAAAAAATTTTGTGCCAGACCAGATAACAGAAGTGGTGATTATCCAGCACTTGGGAAGCAGCACTGTGGGATAAGCCACCTCAGTCCTGGTCCTAGCAGACAAAAGGCTCCTTTGTTTCTGCCATGAGCGAGTCACCATGACAGAAACTTTAGAAGGTTTTGAGACTCAGCAGTGAATTCAATCCAACTATTACACTCCTACATAAAACATGGAAACAACCAGGAGAATTTTAACCCATCCATCTTCTTACAGCCAAGCACAGACTAGAGGCCCCTCTGTATGTAAAGAGAAAAGATCAGCCTATGAAACTTATTAAAATGTTTTCCTTCCCTTTGTACCAAGGGAATTTATAAAATAACTTGGACTTCAAGCACATTCCAAACTCAGCAGACTCTTCTACCACATGCTGCTTCCTGCAAGCTCTGCTGGCTGGGGCAAAACATGTTCTTTCCCTTCCAGCCAAGTTAATGCTGCATTTTGGATCCTTGGCTGAACAAAGAGTTGACACAGTGTCAACATGAAGATGGCAATTAGCACATTTTACCACGACAGCTACTACATTTTCCAAAGAACCTAGGGATGTTTTAATATCTTTTCTGGGAATTGAGTTGTTAGCAAACCCTGTGGGTTCACGTTCCTCTCAACAAAAGCTAAATACTCTTCCACAGCAGAGATGCAAAAGGGTGGAATCAGAAATGGATCACAAAGCTGTTTTAACTCTGTGGTGGAACAAAAATTAGAAGTTGGCAAAGAGCAAATTAATTCCTTGTTGGAAATCAACTCATTAATGAACAAACACAGAGTTTGCTGCTGCCATTTTTCTTCTTGGAGGATTTGCAACATTCTTGATGCAACCTACTTTTGACTGACAGATTCCTATGCATGATTTACACCTTTATGAGGAAGAATAGCAACAATCCAGTAAAAAGCAGAGCAATGTGTTACACTTTCCAACAGACATTCCAGCAGGGACATTTCAAACGATGATCTTTAAGTAGACTGTCATCAGTCATTTGAGCAACGTGTTTTCTAGTTCACCAAGGTTTGTAAACTCCTAGGTCTAGAATGAAGGACAGTATCTGGGAAAAGACAGTTATCACTTACATCTTCATCATAAAAGTACAGCATGGGGCTGAATGGCTTAAGAGAAAATAAAACAGAAATTTTCCTGCAGAGTTTTCTTAAAATCATTGAAAACATTCTGTCTTGAGGCCTCCAAGCCAAGACAAACTGAAGGGCAAGCACCTTCTGCCTGCTTTGAACCTGAGGCAACTCCACCAGGAGCTCCTGTGCTCAGCTACAGACATGCAGAACCTCTGTCCCACTCATGGCGATTCCTGCAGTCTTGGGCTTTCCTTAGAGTAGTGCAAAAATTCATTCTGATGCTTCAAGCATACAATAAAAGGGAATAATGATGAGAAGATGTTATCATCTAACCAATCAGCAAATGGACTTTTCCATACTGCCACCTGTAAACTCCTTTTCCAGTGTTCAGTAGGATGCAGAGAAACATCTCAAGAATCTTACAGGCAGTAAGAACTAGCAGCTATTGTTAAGCATCTATTAAATTCTATATGTTTTCCTGTAAGGGTTATACTGTTTTGAGCTGAGTGGCTTGAATTTAATTTCATCAGTCAGCCTGAGGCCACAGGAGTGCAAGAGCAATCTATTATGTGTCTAGAAGTCATTATAAGAACCGTTACCAATTTTTGAGGCAGTTTTATTTAACAGCATCCATCACAGCCCTGCATCCCCTCATCGCTCCTGCCTTGGCACAGCCCTCTCTCAGGCAGCATATAACCAACCCTTCAGACTCCAAAGGGCACTGGGAACATGTGCCCTGCAGCAGCACCTCAAAGGTCAAGGTTTAAAATTAGGTTTAGCTGTTTGACTTCATATGAGCAATTTTGGACTAATAGCTGTCCCATCTCTTCTTCGCTCTGAGTGGTAAGTCATACTGTGAAAGCCCTGCAAGGCACTCCTAACAATGATTTCATTTTTTACTACTAACACGTTCAGGCATTCTCCTTGAGCCAGCACAAGAATATTACATTGCAGTCAGGAAGCAGACAGATGCTGCATTTTGATTGGTTTCATGTATTGTATTTCCAGGATTCAGAATCTTCACTCAGCCAAGTGGCTGAATACCCCTGAGACTCGTTACTAAATACAGAGTGATCTAGACAAATGTTACTGTTCTAATCATTTGTACTCCTCAAAGGCATCAGCCGTGCAACCACAGAGCAGCAGTTTCAAGGTAGATTTAAAAGACTTTTCATGCTTATCAATTTGCATATTGGAAACAGCAATACTCTTTCTTACAGTTAACAAATGAGATGCTCAATTTACTGCTGATGTTCTTACAGGTTGGCATTTGCAATTCACTACATTAAAATCAAAATGTAGAGGATGGCCTTGTGACGTTTAGCAGAGAGGTTTCCAGCACTATATATATATCAGCAGTAATATCTTTCCACCCTAAATAACCACTGTCACTTGCAACAGTCGGCTCAATTCTGACTTCATCCAGATACGTGGGAGTTTATGCATGAGCTCCTGATTATGCCTAGATTTTTCACTTCAAGCATAGAATGTGTGCACCTCCACATCATCAGATAGTGGCAGTCCTTGTAATTATCTTGTCTCTTTCGATTTTTCTTAGGCTTTCCAAAGATTACTCTGCCTCTCAGAAATTATTACACCCAAGAAAATCATATTCATTAAATACAATGAGGCAATGCTAATATCAAGGACAAGGAAGGAAAAGGGGTTGAACTTTTATCCTTTTCATTCAGGAAAGCTGGATGAAATTATTTTTATTGTAATCCTGGAATGGAAAAAGAGTAGTCTCAAGTTTTAAATTCCATAACTCTCCAAAGCACTGGTTTTTTCCACAGACTTCTTAAGCTTATCTTTAAGATTTCAAATTTTTGCACTGAATGAAAATTTATCTCTGTCTTCCAAAAAACATGATTCCTGGGCTAAACAAGTACCTATGTAATACCCACTCAATGCATTCAAATATCCAGTGAGATAATTCGTACTTCTCCCCTTTGCCATTTGCATTTAAATAGCCTGGCATTTTGCTGGGAGGAAAATTTCGTTTAAAAGGCTATAACCTGTATTAGTTATACTTTTGTGAACAGAAAATTAGAATTACTAAAATAATTATACAAAAGCTCTTGAGAAGCCAAGAGACACCAACAACAAAGGCCAAAGCTGAGCTAATGCAAAGTTCTTTGACTCCCTAAGATCCACACAGTATTATCTGCAACTTTGGAAGTGATGTTATTCCTCTGTAAGTCCAGTAGCTGTATTAAACTGATAACACATGTCTATATATCTTAGGGAAAAGCAATAAACCCTGCTGTGAAACACTATTTCCGTAGTATCTTGGAGGAAAGATAACTTTTTCCACAAACTCATTTTTCATTTCCACAGCATTGTCTTCTTTTTCAAACAGGATATAACATGATTCCACAGACAACTTCAGAAATGAGTGTTTATCCAAGCCCACTTCTCACACAAAAGCTGCCCACCTCAAGAAATTAATAAAAACAGAAATCCATTATATTTCCCCAGAAAGTGAAAGACAACACTGAGATCAGCAGAGCTGAACTATTTCAAGTTATTTTCAAGGCAGAAAAATCCCCTCCCATGGGTTAAAAGAAGACTCCAGCTGAGAAATAGCATTTTTACAAATAGTCACTTTTATTCTCACTTTTCCCTTAGAAAAATAAATAATTTAAAATGCTAACTGCATCATAAGACCTTAGGAATGGTGATTTGCCACTTTTTCTCATAGCAGTCTTTCCACCATTGCTGAAACACAACTGTCTTACTGTATTTTCTCTACCTTTTCCAGAAATATTTAGAAAAAGCTTTAAGTATGAGCTGTAATGGTGCAAATACAAAGGCAGCAGCTCCCACAGTGCAGAGAACTCTTCAGTGCAGATGAGACCCTCCAGCCTCTTCATGCTCTGAGCATCACTGACGTCCACAAGGACAACAGTTTACTGTACTTTTACAACTTCCTTTTCATTGAATTTCCCACTGAAGATGTTTTTCAAGTATTAACACTATTGTAATGAGATAATATGTTATTATAATCCTATTGAAACAGAACAACTCAGAAATTATTGTTGTCAGCAGTGTAATTGCAGAGGTAACACTACTCCTCGGCTGCTGGGGTGGGAGGGAAGCAGAGCCCCACAGCCCATCCAAACTTCTGCTCCAGCACAGAGACACACCAGACTTGGTTTGGGCTCCAACAAAAGCAATAAATAAGGTTTCCTCTAGCCCAGCAATAATCACCTTCTGCTCAGCATCTGGAGTCCTCACCAAAAGCCGGATCTGTGGTACTGCCTGCACACAGGGCACGTGTCCTTGGATTTGCTACAGACCTGTCTGGACACTGGGGAGGGTCTGTGTCCTGCAGACTGAATATCAGGACAGACCCACACAATAAGTGAGGAAAAGGAAGAAGAGGAGGGAGTTCAAAGAAATTTCCAAAGTGAAGATAGTAAGGTCTCAGGTTAATCACTTAGCTTTAATAAAGTGAGAGACCAGGGAACTGCATAAAGCCCAGACTTAAACAAGGGATTCCTGAGTGTAAGGAGTGTCTGAACTAAGTCTCTGCTGTGACTGGTTCAAGCTGGGGATTTGAATGTAGGCCTGGCACAATCCAGGAAGCAATATAATCCAGTTATCAATGCCTGACAGAGACAGGACTCCTTTGGAGCTGTGCTACTTTTATAAATAAATGTTTGCTGTTGGCAAGATACAAAGATAAGTCATGACTTAGAGCCAGTTTATGACAGACTACAAGGTTCAGTGTCCTTCCCACAAAGTTTTAATTTATTTACATGAAGAAGAGCTGCAGCTGCAGAGGTTGAGACCAAACCCTTAGAGAATCCTAGAACACAGCCTTCCTTTCTTTTTACCTAGAGTATTAATCAAAAAGATATCAGAAAAAAAAAAAAACTAATAAAAATGTATCTAGAGGAAAAATTGATAGCAAACTCACAACCTTCACAATATGCAAAGAGATAGCTAGTTTACAGAAGGACAAAATAAAGCAGAGAGTTCCCAAAATTCCCCCAGATTTTTAAGAAGTTGGATATCTTACAATGATTATAATTCTGAAAATTACTGTTAAAGCTTAAAAAATTTAGACACTGTTTTTTCTGAAGGTACTGCTGAAATAGAGTCCTGAGATCCATAGCATGACATACTATGAAAATACACACATTTGCAAGCTACTCTATGCTCAAAACCTGGGTCAACCACAGACAGAACAAATACTCCTATTTTACAGTACCTGACATAGGTTTATTACTGTATCCTGGAGTTTTGCTATAGTCCACTCTTAAGGACACACTCAAACTCAGATGGTTGCTTTTCTCTTTCAAAATTGTAATACTTAGGCCAAACAGGAAGAGCTCTTAACACTGGAGATAATAACTACTGTATGTTTTTCAGCCCATTTTCCAGATCCCCTATAGGTACTGTTTAGCTCAGCTTCTTATACCCAGACCCAAAAGTCTTGGCTGAGTATTGTCCTTAGCCAGGTGCCACCATGTGCATGTCCAGCCTGGATGCAGGCACAGGTCACCGGGTGGTCTGTCCTACATATACATTGAAAAAGCAGGGAAGGATTGTCATGGATATAAGTGGTACAGCCCTGTTGCAACAAGAAGCACCACAACATTCAACATTGACATTAGGGGGCAAAGTGGTCCTTGTTGCACTTGGGGAGATTGAATCACTTTTCTGCCTTGGAGAAAAAAATGATTGCCTCAAATCTCTTGACCCAGACAGAGATTTACATTATGTGGACTTCAGATACACTGTATACATTCATGCATATAATCTTCATTTCAGGTAATTTACCCTTTTAAAAATCCTGATACTGGAACAGAAGTCCTCAGATAGAAATTATAATAAGAGAAATAATAATTTGCAGAAAAAGCATTAATGTACATGGAACAGCCTGTGACCAAACCCAGTAAGTCTTTACATGCTAGGAACTGATTCTAGCAGTCTTAAGAGATAAGGGCACAGGGAATTTGTGTAACACCTCAGTATACCTCTCACTTCTAATGGCTTCACTACCCACATTTTGAGCAGCTCTTCCCTCCTCTTCAACTAGTCTGCACTGTAGGCAGCACTGTGCCATTACCAAGATGAGCTTTCCTGCTGCCTGCCTGAGTCCCCAGTGTTATTTTTTCCAAGTAAAATAGAGATGCAGAAAAGATTATTTCCATCTCTGTTTTAATAGACTTCTTTTGCCAAGACCTTTCTTACAGTCCAGAAAGTGAATACAATAGAGCCACAAGACAGGAAATAATGTGTGTCAACATGACCTGACACAGGCCAGTAACCTTCCAGCTCACAGCAACTGATTTCTAGCTCTTGCCATATTCAAGTACTAAGCCTGCTTTAAAATTACTTATTTTCATACTACCTGCACTGGCAACCAACTGATTCAAAAGACAGCTTATCAGAGATACATATTTTACCCTCTAGGTTGACTTTGCTTATGAACTAACAAAAAATCCCAACCTGTTATATGAAGATAAACCCTGTGCCTAAGCATCATGGAATGGTTTGGATTGGAAGGGACATTTAAAGATCATCTAGTCCTACCCTGTAATCAGCAGGTACATTTTCAACTAGATCAGTTTGCTCACAGTCCCATCCAACCTGACCTTGAATGTTTCCAGGAATGGAGCACCTGCAACCTCCCTATGCAACCTATGGCAGTGTTTCACCACCCTTGTCATAAAAATTTCTTCTGGATATCCAGTATATCTACCTTCTATATATCTAACCTCTTTTATCTATCGTCTGTATATCTAACCTCTTTTAGTATAAAACAATAAACCATTGTCTTGTTGCTGCAAGCCCCACCTTTCTTAGAAAGCTACTTTAAAGGTGCTACAAGGTGTCCCCCAAGCCTTTTCTTCTCCAGGCTGGACAGCTTCAGCTCTGTGTCTTCATAGGAGAGGTGTTCCACCCTTTGATCATTTTCATGGCCTTCCTCTGGACCTACTCCAACAGGATAACACAATCCATTTCGTTTTAAAGCATACCTTTATCAACTACAAAAAAAACTTAACATATATGCTGTAGAATGAAAAATAAGAACAAAAAAAGAGAATTTGACAAAACAAAAGAGAAATACTTATAAATGCCAGCCAAGAGATCAAACAGTGTTGAGACAAGTTTGAATTAGTCATTAAAAAGGCTTGAGGAAGGACATAGGTGGTTCCACAGGCTTGCATGCAAAGCCATCTCTGTAAAGCTTTGGCAACCCCTCTCTTTCCCAGAAACTAAGGATACATGCAAAGCCTGCAGATATATATAAGACAGCAGTTCACCAAGATTCCTGCAAGGGCGACTAGCACTAGGAAAGTTAGTTCTGAGAAACCATCCATGAAACACTGCTGTACCTGCATGACTAACCCTAGCATCCCTTCCTTTCAGAGGGTAGAGGAAAACAACCTAATAAACATCCCCTGCAGCAGTGATTAACCTTAATCCTAACTGAAGAGAGAAACTTTTCACAGAGGATGAGGGAAAGAGAAAGTGCCATTCTCATGGTTTGACACTGGCCAAATGCCAGGCACCCACAAAAGCCATACATTCACTCACCCTCTCTTGCTCTCAGCAGGGCAGAGTAGAGGGGGAAAAAAATTAACAAAGGGCTCATGAGTTGAGATGAGGACTGGCAGAAAACACTTTATACCATTCAAATTTAATGGTGTAAAGTAAATTTATTATTAACAGAGTTGGAGGAGGACCATGAGAAGTAAAATAAGCCTTTAAAACACCTTTTTCCACCCCAGCCCTTCTCTCCTTCTTGCCAACACCACAGGGAGACAGGGCATGGGGATTTGGTCAGTTTATTTCTCGAGATCTTCTGATTGCTCAGGGAGAGAGTCTTTCCTCTGCTATGCCATGGGGTCCCTCCCATAGGTAAACAGTCTTCCCAAAAACTGTTGTGGCATGGGTCACTTGTTCACAAGGTGCCAGGCTCTAAGGATAGGCTGCTTGAGTTTGGAAGCAGGGGACTCTTTATCTCTGGCAGCAGGGGTCCTCTCTCTCTGTTCAGGTCTCTCACTGGATCACAGCTTTCTCTGGCATCCACCCACTCTGGTGTGAGCACTTATCCCATGGGCTGCAAGGGGACCTCTGCCTCCCCTGTGGACTTCATGCATTACAGGGGGCAGATTGTTTCACCATGCTCCTCACCATGGCCTGCAGAGGAATCTCAGCTCCTACTCTTTAGGCACTTCCACCCCCACTCTTTTTTTTTTCTACTGACCTTGATGCCATGTTGTTTTCCCTCACAGGTCTTTGCTTCTTCCTCTTCTCTGACTAGAAGTAAAACTGCTTGCCTGTAGGTACCATTGCCAACAAGTTCAACCAAGTCAGATTCCTACAGGATCCTGCAGCACCAACAAGTCTATCTCATCTAGGTTTTGCACTGGGGAGACACTCGCCATTCTCCCACCACGGGCCTGGCGGCCCTGCCACCACCACATGGGTCTGGCAGCCAGTGCTGGCGCTGTTTGACGCCTCTCTGGGTGCAGGGCACCGGGAAGGAGAAGCCGCTGCCGCCCCTGCCCTTCTGCCCGCAGCGGGGCTGGCTGGGGCGGCCGTGCAGGCCAGGCTCGCTGCAGGCCGCACCGAGATGGCGGCGGCACATTGCTGGGATGGCCCCGGCGGTGGCACCTCACCAGCCTTGGATAAAAACTGTACTTGTATTGTTTTGATTTTGTTCTTAAATATGTCATCACAGAGGCGTCACCAACCTCTCTAACTGGGCCAGCAGCATGTCCATCTTCAGAGCCATCAGAGATCGCCTCTGTCAGACATGGAAGTTTCCAGCAGCTCCTCACAGAAGCCGCTTCTGTGGCACTCGTCTGGTACCAAAAACCAGGCCATGTCAAGTCAACACAGTAATTTAGCAAAACATTCAAAACCAATTAAGATCATGGTTGATTATGTCAAATGGGTAACATATACCCCACTTAAAAAGCACAGTGGTGTGTGGTGATGACAAAAATGAAAATCTCCAATAGGCTTACAGGTAAAATACCCCCCTGAAAAACCTGGTTACCAACTCAACAGCCTCTGCTAGAAAGATGTGACGATCATAACATTTAGAATGGAGAGACTCACATTGAAAAAGGAGAAAAAAGTGCACAGCTCATTCAAGTCTGCTTGAAAAATACACAACACAACATCCAGCTGTTTAAATTCAGCACCACATCTCTTTTGCTGCCTGATGCAATACTTTACGCAAAAACAGCACAGGGATACAATGAGCAGCCCCTCAGGCAGGGCAGGTGGAAGGGATAAAATACTACAAAAAAAACACATACTACTTATTCAGGCTACTGGGACTGCAAAGGAGAATAGCCTGTGACAGCAGCCTTGATGCCTGCAACACACCAGAGAGTCAGGATTATTTGAACAAGCACCTTTTCCTCTCAGAGAAAATAACAGTCAATGAGCTATGGGGGAGGTTTGAGAGAAAAAGAGCAAATCCCTGAGAAAAACAGAGAGACCTTTGTGCCTGTTCCCTTTCTCATTAAAAAAAAAAAGAAAAAAAAAAAACACCAAACAACCCACACCCACTAAAATACACCCCAATTATTCTAATTTTAAAAACCTAAGCTATATTTTGTGGTAGTGAGGACAGCTCATCTCCATTACAGGCAATCAGAACCTAGAACTTGCTGAACCACTGTGGTCCATCATACATGACCATATTGTCTTCAGGAGTGTTTGGTGTCCAGACACACTGAAACTGGCAGAGGAGGGGGAGCCCAGTTAACCCCAAGACGGTTGGTGTCCAGGAGAAACTCGTACCCACACTTCTGGAAAAGCCAAAACCAGGAGACAGCTTTATCCAGACAGCTGCCATTCCTTCCCATCCAAGATGTAGTAATAAACAATAAAGAGGGTGTGGTGAAGCTGTTCAGGTCAGGGTTAGGAAACCAGCTACAAGAGAAGCCTCTTGTGAGGGAGCGGTTCAGGGCTGCAGCTGATCATTAGCAGCACAGACCCCAAACAGCCAACAAGCTCCCATTTGTTATGAAATCTGTTGGCCCAATACATATAGCACCAAGGAACACTGGATGCACAGCTTTGCAAAGCAGACATGGCTTCAGACTTCCAGAGTTATGCTTGAAATGAAAAAACATGAGAACGGCCAAATGTGGTCAGATCAAATATTCCACCTTCCTTTGTCCTAGAGGCATCATAAGCAGAGGTCACAGGGAAGCTAGAACAGGATAAAATTGAATAATGCCTTCTTCAGGTCTCTCTTAACCTCTCAGATCCTGGCCCAGGCATTTAGTAATACTCTGGTTTTTGTGTCTTCACCAGTGAACATGACTGCCTGGTCCAGCCCTGAGGGTTTCATAAGAGTGTGGTCATACCTAACGACTACCACCAACAGGACCTTCAAGAGCAAATCAGAGTTGAAAAACCTCACTGTACCCCATGTCATGGACAGCAGAAGTAAACAAATCTTCCCCTCTGTCTTATTTGCTCAGATGCAGGATTGCCTATCTGAGGAGGTACAGTATTGTACTTGCAGGTGCCCTCAGGTCAGGGAGGAATGATGAGTCTGACTCCATGTTCTCAGAAGGCTAATTTATTATTTGATAATACTATATTATATTAAAGAATACTATACTAAACTATACTAAAGAATACAGAAAAGATACTTACTGAATGCTAAAGAGATACTACTGAAAACTCATGACTCTTTTCAGAGTCCCGACACAGCTTGGCACCAATTGGCCAATGAGTCCAAACAACTCACACCAGAATCCAATCAGGCAATCACCTTCAGGTAAACAATCTTCCATGATACATTCCACTTGGGCACAAACACAGGAGAAGCAAATGAGATAAGAATTGTTTTCCTTTTTTCTCTGGGGCCTCTCGCTGTCTTTTCAGCTTCCCAGGAGAAAACTCCTGGGGAAAGAATCATGTTCAGAGAATGCGAATGCCACAGTACAGGACATCCCTTTCCAGGTTACTCAACTCTTCTAACATGATCCAGATCAGCCCTATGAGATTAAGGGACAGGGAATGCAAAACTCATTTACAAAGCCCTGCAAGCAGTAGCCAATGGTGACAGCCTGTGTCCCTGCACTGTGATGCAGCTCCACCCTCACAGCCAGGCTCTGAGCAGAGCACACCAGGGATTCAATTCTGTGCTGCTGACTATCACCAGAGTTAGAACGGCTGGACCAAGAAGACACCTCACTGGATGCTCACTCTTTTCTGTTGAGTCATTTCAGCAGTTTACAAGGTACAATCCAGGGGAGAAGGCAGTTTAGCTCTAATGCTAATTTGGCAGAGAACATAAGACACTTGCTTTATCCTCACCAAAGGCAGCAAATGCTTGCTTTGTTCACTTTAACTGATAGCAGGTTCTACATACTGCAGATATAAGTGACTTTCACAGACTTGGCTTAGCACCTAGAACAAAGAGACATCTGAAAGTAGAAGGCTATTATTTGTGAAACAAAATTGCATCTTATATTTATAAACTCTGTGCTGTGTCCATACTTCAATGAGTTCAGTAATAAGCAGCCTTAGCTACAAGTTTCTGCAACTTTGTTTTATTTACTTTTGTTCACAATGTTCTCATAACAATATAAGCCCTAATTTTATCCTAAAGAATCAGAAACAAGGCCTGAAATAATATTTGCTTTTGTTGCCTAACCTATACAATTGTCCTCCCCTGCAACAACTGTCACCAGAGATTTTGATGTCCTGTACCACTGCAAATATAGCAGAAGAAAACTCCCCTCCCGCACAGTTTTCACTTTTCCAATAAACTAAGCATGAAAGGCAATCCATGTACCAAGCAGAGTTTTTCACCTGCAGCAGCCTCCCACTGCTTGATCTGGAAAACTTCACATCCTAACCATAAACCTCCCACCCACAGTAGAGCAAGATATAAAGGAAATGAGTCAGAAACGTTTCTCAGGCTTAAGAACTTAAAGATGAATTCACACAGAGAGAAGAAATGTAGAAAAGTGCATTTAGCTTGCAGAACCATCACTAAATTCTGTATGGCAAAACATTTGGTTTAGAGCATAAGAAACTACTAACGATCTAAATTTGTTCTCAAAATGCGAGACAGACTTCTTACTTTATAATTATTGTGTAGCTACAAAATAGTAGTCCTGTCACAGGTACAGTACCACTAAATACAAGAAAAGAAAAATCTATAATGCCCAGCCTAGTTATCAGCCCATCACAAACAGAAGCAGGGGAAACTGAGTTTATAGACTAGAGCAAAAGGCAGCCCACTGAATATTGTGTGAAATTAACAAAAAATAAAACCAAAAGAGAAACTTTGTAAGTAGTCAGAGCACAAGGAGATTACTCCAAGGGCTGATCCAAAAACTGTGTCACTAAGTCCATCATGAGGTAGGGAGAGACCAGATGGACCAACAGAAGATGTTCAATCAGATGGTCCCAGGTAATTATATAATCCACAGTTTAAAACATACCAGAAGAGCTAGAGATCATCTTGCTTCTATTCCCATCTGTCCCTGGCTCACTCACACAAAGCTTTGGAGCCTCCTTCCAAAGGGAAGTGCTGCTGTTCCCAGGCATACAGAATGCACCAGGTAATAAACCTGCATGGCTTGAGGTCACCTCCACAAAATACTTTGAAATATGTCAGAATTCTTGAAATAGAAACTTTACAGATACTGCCCCAAAAATTTGGGTTCTAACACCATTCCAGCCAAGACAAATGTAGATTTCAGGCACAACTGAAGGTCAATGTAACACTTAATAGCACACTCTGAATGGACAGAGCAAATGAGTCACTAGAAGTGGTTGTTTCCAGCCATTTCTTTTTCAAAAAAAAAAAGAAAAAATCATGGCTACACTGATTCTCCTATAGTTTTAGTGGTCATTTTGTGCTCTGCTCACATCTTCTATTGCATAACTGACACGTCTAGTGGTACTCTTACTACTAACCCAGACAGCCTGGACTACCTATCCTACTAACCATCTGAAACTAACACCCATAAGCAAGCAGGGCTTTGACATGCACAAGAGAGTTTGCTTCCTGACAGCCACAGACCACATAACTCCTTTCTCAGCTCGCAGCCTCCCTTCCACAGATTTCAGCTGTTGGCATTCAGTGCAGAACATAAAAGGTTACGGTCCTCTGCTCTGAGGAACAAGTTGCTGGAAGGGAGATGAAAAGGAAAGAGACCAGAAAAGAAGCATCAGGATGAATGTCCTGCAAAGCTGCCTGCATCAACTGGGCTGGACAGAGAGCAGTCAGCTTTATCCAAAATATTTGTATGTGAACAGGGTGCACAAGAGAATGATCACCCACATGGAGACAGTCACCTTTTTTCTTATGTCTCCAAAGTCCCAGACCAGACTGGAGAAGGAGAAGGAATGCAGCCTGTAACCAGTTCCCATACAAGTGGGATATTTGAGGAGAGTGTTGATGAACAGGAATTCTATTTTGAGGAAGGTCATCAGCTTTCAAGATGGGCCTTGATCATTGTACAGAGCATCCAACAATACATCTGATATAGGTTTCCTTAATTTTTAAATAACTTGTGTTTTTTATTCCCATCTCCTTCATTCAGAACTCCCTTCCCAGCAGCAGTTACTGTGGCCAGGCTATTTGCAATGGTACATGATCTCTTCCTCCAGCTATACTGTCCTACTTCCTTGCAGACTGAGCTGCCTGACCTGTGACTGAGCCTTCCACTATGATCAGCTTCATCGGGGATCCCGCCGCCTCGCTGGCTAATGAGCTTAGAGAAACCCTGAACACCTTGTCATGGTTTCACTTTAACAGATTATTTTTCCTTAACTGAGATGGGCAGGAGGCATTACTTCCCATAGCTGCCCTTCGGATGCCAAGGCTGAGCTGCCGAATTCAAAAGGAAGGTGGGGGTGGATCCCCCTCCCTTTCCATTTCTGCTGTTCTGTTTGACATTTTGGAGTTCAGAGGGCTCTATATGCCAGCAAAAGAAATAATTTCTCACATGGCCAGCAGAATGTTCCTAACGAGAACAACAAATTAGCAGTAGTAATGGATTACAAGAAGTAAACTGGGTTTTGCTCATCTGCAGCAATGCTCTGCCCCCAAGGGACAATTTTTATAAATACAATATTGTTGATATTCAAATGTTTCCCCTCAAATCCAGACTCTCACCTCTTTATCAGTGGCAGATACTATTGTCAGTGTAAATGAACCATCACACTAATCCAAGGGGGCAAAGAGCAGACTGGAATTGTAAACAGCTTGCACAGCAGCTCCAAAGCAGGCCTTATGTAATCTACAAGTTTCCTATTCATCTTCATAAAATTCTGATTTTATACAGCAATAGTGTAAAGTGAGTTAAACACAAGAAAGGTTTCATAGGTTTCCAGAGAGCTGATGTCATTTGGGAACCGTGTACTCCATTTATGCATTACATCTGAATAAAACAGATACAAATCACAAAGAAACACAGTGAGTGTTTTATGAGTTCATAAATTTAAGGGTATGGATATGCAGGGACTTGCCTGTTCATCTTTAAGCACATCTTTAAGCATAATTTATGGACACACAAAGATTCATTTTAACTTTTCAATATTGAGAATGTGAGCAAAATGTGCTGCAGCACAACTATATTGTGCACTAAAATAGCACTAACTAAAAATATTTTATTATCATTGCTCCATTGCACAAGTTCAAAGGCAGGGGCCTGAGCATGTAACAGGGCACATTAATAAGAGATGCTGTGAGAACAGACACACAGCAGATATGCAGTCCCTAAAATAGGCTCTAGTTTAGCTGATTATTCCATTAATTCCACTTTTCTCTTGCCCCTTTTGTTCTCCATCAAGGAGCAGGAAGAACAAATGCACAACACAGGGTACCAGTTCCCAGCTGGTGAAATGCAATGTTAAGTTCTTCATGACTGTACATTCCTCTGCAGCCTATCAACACAAGTGCTGCTCAAATGCATAACAGTAGAAGTCTAATCAGCACTCATCTGCAGCCAGGAAGCATGCAAGTACACAGAGCAGTAAAGATAATGTGCTCCCAAAAACAAATTTTAAAAAACCTGAAACCCGGATATAATTTTACTTTTTTAACCCAAATTTTATCACTGTTCCCCAGCTGCATCTGTCCTGCAGTAAAACATCTCTGTGTGACAGCAGCTGAAAGCTATGTCAGCCATGCTTCAGTGGGGCAGAAAAGTACCTTCTGTTTAAAGAATCAGGACTTGAGTCATCTTAACAGGCAAGATTTGACACTAAATTTCCCACCAGCTTCGGGGGTGACACAGGCAACACTGTACATGGAAATGTTGTCAATTATGGCTATGGCTCAAGTACCAAAAGCACTCAGAGGTACTTGAGATATGGCATATCACAGGATTCCACACACATGTACCTGCACACCCATACACATAAGAAAGCACCACCTGTAGTTTAGAGGAGATTCACACTATGGCCAGAACACAGACCCCTGGTTGAACACAGCAAACACACCTAACATGAAGGTGTAATGATCACAGAAATTTCTCAGTGCATCAAGTGGATGCTTAGGTGCTGTGCTGACTTTTGTTTAAATCCTAACCCAGTTCCAAACCTGAAGGCAGTGAGAAAACAGAAGACACATTCAAGGCCTCACCATGTACCAGAGCAAGGAATCAACCCTGTAAATCCCTTACCTTGGCCTTGCCCCATTTCACTCATCACAAGTGCTAATACTGCTTCATAAGCTTACTTTGAGAGAGGTCAAAAAACAATAATGTGTAACCACAGAACCCATCAGCCAAAAGCCATCCTTATTCAGCACTGCACCACTTGGAGTCAGCAACACCTGGGCATAGCTCTAGGTTTCTGGGCCTGAACTGAGCTTCACCAAAACACACAGAAAACTTTTTCCTATAGATCAACAGGATGAGGCACGGATGTTCTCACAAGTAGGCCTAATACCTATTTTTAAACAAGAAAAGTGAAACACAGATGGGTTCATGTTCATCTCATCTCAATGGTATCTCAAGTAGCACTTTCAACTGTGACTCTCAGCTGCTTGCAGTGGTCCTGAAGTGCAGTGAAAAACAAGGCAAAGCCAGTTTCAAGTCAGGCATAACACAGGGCCTTAGCTGGGACCAATTAGCAAAGGCTCACTAATTCTGTAATAATCAGACAAACAATTGGCAATCCTCCATCTAAACAGAAGAATGTAGATATGATATGGATAGTTTCAGCTTTTTCCCTCCTATTTCCTATCCTTCTTTGTCACACATTGCTACCAATTTTAGTTTTTAGATGTCATTCACATTTTCCTCACTATCACTTCCACTGTAATGCCTAATTAACAGCACTTGGACAATCATAGTAGGTTTTCCAGATGAAAGATTTCCATCAGGAGATCACCAAGCTTCAAATGGCAGGAGATTTGCATAATCTCCTGTTTAGAGGTGGAGAAAGAGATACAGAAGAATAAAGTGACTCATGGACCATCCAGCAAACTAATAGCAGGACTAGATATAGAAACCTGATATTCCCAGTGCCCTGTGCTGTGCTCTCAGAATGCTCTCCCAGTAAAGCAGCAGCTTGCTTTCTCTTCTCACAAATTAGACTGTCCCCAGGATGCAATAAAGAGTTTCCTCTGAATTCAAGCCTGTTCCAGTCACCATGTTGCCTGTTTTGGCCTGGGCCTCCAGTAAGTTTGAAAAAGCAATTCACATAAGGAGTTAAGGAGCTAGCTTAGGACTCAAAATAAAGAAGCAATATGGAGAAAATGCTAAAAATAAAATACAGGTGGGATCTTGAGAGAAAGAAAACACACAGAAATAAATTTAAGGTGGCAGAAAAGATACCTATATATCAAAAATATCAATGCATGCAATCACACGTACCATTTATTTTAGCATTTGACCAATGAAGAAGGGCATGAACCATTAAAACAACTGCCCTTATTATTTCAAGGGCAATTTTGCTTTCCAGATCAACATGTTACAGAAATTTTATGCAGCACATTGAAAACTACTGTAGTTAAAACAAATTACATGTTTGGATTCAATTATGAGACCCTGATGAATCATAGTCCTCATGTGCATTTACTTAGGAAAAAAAAAGTTTTGGAAGCCTCTAAGACCACAAAGAAAAGAAAATTTTCCTCTAGGACCACAAAGAAAATTCAAAGGGAGAGTGAATTCAAGCATTTGAAATAAAATGAGAGGTGCATTAATCAGCAGGCTGAACATCCCACAGAAGGAAAAAAAAATTATTGCTTGTCTCAGGCATCCTTCAATCTGACCTGCAAAGCAAGCAAATCTAAAGTAACATCTAGTGCATTACTGTGGCTCACAGGCTGTGAGCCAAAGACTCACAGGCTTTGAGTTTCCATTATTTGCATTTCCCACACACATATAGACAAGTGTCTTAACCACATCAAGGTCATTCAATATTGAGACCATTAAATTCTGTTTTCCTCCAAAATGGGGACTTATTACCAAGACTAATTAAAGGATGACAAATCCTTCTCAACAGTTCCAATCTTTTGCAAAGGCTTATTCATGACTAGAGCATTCTTTGGAAAGAAAGTTAAGTCAAATTATTAAAAGCTGTTTTAGTGTCTGTGTGTCTCTAACTCTCAACATTAGAACTGTATAAAAATGCTCAAATGTATGATTTTTCTATCTAGAGTTCCCACCAAATGCTTTTTTTTGATCTTATGGACTCACTAGTTCCCTGGTTTGGGCAATTATCCATCAATGTTTGGACTTGAGAATATATGGGGAAAAGGCAGGATGCTCTATTTTTTCTCCAGGGCCTCTGAGATGTTCACGGGGGCAGTCTGGACTACAGGAGCATTCATTAGGATTTTATATTTCTGAATCAGATTTGGTGCCAAAAATATGTTGAGTGGCTCTCAGTGCTAGAACAGAAACAAGCTAATTTCTCAGTGGTTTGTACAGGTAACTATTATTTAGACAGCACCAGACACACAAGCAGTTTTTTGCAATCATCCAAAATCTGAATCCCATGTCTTATGGACCTGCTAGAACACAAATAATGTAGGAAGACTTGGCAGTGGGCTCTCCAGAGAGTCCACTGTTGATCTTAGACCTCAGGAAGAAGTTTTATATCCTATTTGTAGTCTCTATGTGAAATAGAAGCCATTCCCCTTTCTCTTCTTATCCACGGTTCCACTAAAGAAATGTCTCTCATGCACTTCCCCTCCTCTGGACCTCCCACCCATTACTCAACACAGAGATTTCCATCAGGTGTTTGAAATGAGATTGAGAGTCCTAGACTGTAAAATCATTTTCTAGATGCACAAAGATAAGAAATTGTGATACTTAGGGAAGATTCAGGCTTCTATAAGTTTCTTCCTTTCCAGAGCAAGAATGGATTATGGGATGCATTTACAAAGAGCCCACAAAGTCCCCTTCACACCAAGACTGTAAACAAGAATAACCAGCTCTCTCCTAGCTGAGGAATCCCGTCCAGACTTTGCCACAAGCCCCACGTCCCAGAGGGGCTCTCTCTCCACCTCCTCCCAGGGCTGTGCTCACCACTGAGCTTCCTCTCCCTTAGCTCTACCTGTGAGGCAGAACTCAGCCCCCAGGCTGCTGCCCATCTGTCCTCTCAGTCTAATTGAATTAGCCTTGCCATATACACATCCCCAGGCTTGAAACAGCAATTTCTCAGCATTTCCACCACCACATGTGGGGTGAAATCACCTCATCCATTCAGGCTGAAGCAGGAAGGACTATCACATCCATCTGCTCCAACCAGGCCTTGGAGGAGTGGCTACCATTAAGGCCTTTTGTCTGCAGACAGACAGAATACTGTTCATTACTCCTCACATCTCAGCAGGAAACACTGGTGGAACATCCATGTAGCTCACAAGAGCATTTTCACTGTGCTTAAGGAAGTTGAAAGCAGCTGGAAATGCTGCAAGACAGCCTATGAAAGATTTCATGCTGCATTTCTCAGATCCATGTTGAGGGATGGATGTGATTTGTTTTCCATAATCAGATGCTCCCATTGCTTTATCAAGAACACAGGGATAAATCTATTCAACTCTCAGAAATTTCAAAACAAATACAGTTTTCAAAATAAAGTGTATTAATTGAGTAATAGCAATGGAGTTCTTAAGTAAGAAACCTGCCTGTGAGCAGGGAAAATGCTGCAGAAAGGAAGCTAATCCAGAGCAGCAGGCACAGGGATAATAAAGAACAGCATGCCTGGATATTTGTAAGGCACAGCCCCATGGTAGCAATTTGGAAAAAGGTGCAAAGCTTCTAAAAGGGTTTTTTTTTTAATTTGTTCTCCTTGAAGGGAGATGGTTCCAAGAATGAAAGGAGACTTCTTAGGGTTCTGAAGAATGTGGAAAAATCTGACTCCAGAACATGTTCTAGCAAGTGAAAATTAAATTGATAAATTTGCCACCCAGGATACTTTTTTTATTCAATGCACATCTCTGGAAGAGACTCCTTAACTGCGTCTTTTTCTTCTCGTCTGCTCTGCTGGATCTCTTCCAGCCTCACATAAACCTCTCTCTCTGCCTGTCCCTAGGCTTTAATTCTTCTGATGAACTTCTCTTTGCCTAACACTGACCTGTCTGTCTACCTTGGAGAAAAATATCCCACAGAGGTAAAACACAAAGAAGAAGAAAGGATAGTAATGAGCTGTCGCTGTTAAATGCATTTACTCCATTCTCTATGATTTACATCAAAAATTCACTCAAAATCCAAGTCATCAATCAAGTCTTCATTATTGCAAAACATATTATAATCCACCTGTATGCTTTGCCAATCTTAAGATTAAAAATTACACTGCCAAGTCATTTTTATAGCTTTTAATTTGATTTTTTTAATCCATTTTTTTAATACTTTCTCACTAGGCTTGAAAAGCAAATGTCTTTCCCTATTGATTCTGTTCTTTCCCTTTGGCTAACACCGATTTGTTTTTTACAAATAAATCAAAATCTAACATGTCTGTTCTGTTCCATGATAACAGTTTCTCAGTATCAACTCTGCCCACCCCCTCAGCTTGCCAAAAACTTCATCATTAATGACTCAGCACAATAAAAGGTAACTAAGCACCCTTTACAACACTACTTTTGCTACAAAGACTGAACAAATCAACCATCTGAGACAGTTTATTAAAAAATATTACCTAGTGTTTGCTTTAGTTAAAATTGTGATTGCCTAAATGACAAAGAAGTCCTCTGAAAATCTATGTGAGCTCCCAAGAAGTGGCAGTATGACCCAGGAGAGCAGTACACAGTCTGCATTTCCAAGCCTCACTTGAGACTATTCTTAAACATTAGGACCACACTGATCTCAAGAGCTGTGCATGGCAAGAATGCATTGAACACAAGTGTGCACATACTCATGTACACACCAAGGTTGGGTCAGGTCCCCACCTCTAGAGTGACAAACAGTCACCCAGTGCTGTGCTCATCTGAGTAAATCTCAGGACATTTTAAGGAAAACAGTCCCATGTTTTTCCTTGCTGTGGTTGCCCACAAGAAACAACAGAATAATTTGGACAAGAAGAAAGGGAAAAAATAAAATTAGTATAGTCCCTCTCCTGCCATCCACTAGTTTGCCAGCATTAATTTTCTACCTTTGCTAAGCAACTTGCTTTCAGGTTATGTAGGGATCCACAGTACTCTGACATTGTGGGGATACAGCCAACAAGTGAGGAAGGAGGTGAAATTGGCCAGGTGTTTCTGAAGACTGAAAAGACATCAGGAATTTGCTAAAAAAGTAAGGTACTGTATTGTCTTCAACAAAATCTTCAAGTGATCTTCTGTACACCTACAGACTCCAGGAAGATAAGACTTGGCAGAAAAGTAGTAAGAAGAGAAAGCAGCTTTAACGACGAGCAGGAAAGGTTCTCTCCAAAGCATCTCAAGAGGTAAAGAATGTTCTTTACCACACACAACAGCAATAACTTCCCCTAAAAGAGGCTGAGGGTGCAAGTCTTGAAAAGAGTAATTATATCCTGAACATCTGAAGAAATCTCTGTGGAAGTCTGAGTTGGGGAAGATAAGAGATAACAGAGCTGGTGTGGACCCACCACAAGCAACTATCAGAGCTGATCCCCTTTGGAGGCACATGGACAGATGGGTGGCAACAGGGTAGGGTGAGGAAAGCACAGTGGGGTTTAAATAGGTACACAAACAGGCTAAGTCAATCTCAGGGCAAGGCAGTGGAGGAAAAGACAAGAGCTGAGCAAGGAATTCTAAGTACTAAATGCTGGAGCTGAGTGCATAACGCAGCACTTTGATGACCAAATTCTTCAGAGTCCTGGGAATTTAGGGAAGACCAACTCCATCTACTTTCAGGTTAAACTTGAAGCAAACAGAAATCACAAACCATGCCCATCTGTCACTTTTCAATACAGGTATGAACTTTACCTGTTACAATCTCAAAAAACAGCTAGAATCCTCTTAGAAGTGTCTCAGAGACAGGTTCTCTATCTACTGTCTCCCTCTAACTATGGCTTGATACAATAAGGGAAACATTTCACATCCATCTCTAACTGTGTAAAAAGTAGAGTTGTAA
This sequence comes from Urocynchramus pylzowi, assembly GCA_013397555.1. NCBI lineage: Eukaryota > Metazoa > Chordata > Aves > Passeriformes > Fringillidae > Urocynchramus > Urocynchramus pylzowi. The sequence continues at coordinate 169,954 of VZRH01003989.1, read as the reverse complement.
CCTGGCTAAGCACAAAGAGAATAATTCAAGAAGGGACGACGGGGTTGGGGGGGGGGGNNNCAAAAAAAAAACATGAAGAGGGGCGCGGGGGGGGGGGGGGGGGGGGGGTGCTTTCACTGGTCACTGCATGAGACAATGTCTTTACCTTGAATAAATAAAGTGCCAGACTGTCAAGGCATGTCTGCCAGGGAGCCCAGAATTCTTTCAGAAGATATTAAACAGGCCATCCAAGATGTTTATACAGCACTTCATACCTGAGGTAAGACTCAGAGACAATATTAGTGCTTTTCATATGATGAGCAGCAAAAAAACTCCAAAACACAAATTGTTGGAGGGAATAAAAACAGTGCCAGCGTAACTGGTCACTGGCTTGCCTGCTGTTAAGAAAGACATCCTCACACATTTTGTACTACATTTTACATCTCCCTGGAATTTCAGAGCATTTCACTCCCTAGGGCAGCTAAGACTTTGAGATGTTTTACATCAGTATTTTCAGAATATTTTTTTTCTTTCTTACCTGCTCTTTCACCAAAATCAATATGCTATTTATCAGCCATAGCAGAATGTAATACTAATAGTATGATGCCCTTATTTTGGTGTACCCAAAACTGTCCCCAGGACTCGAGGTGAGGTCACCCCAGAGCAGAGCAGGACAATCCCCTCCCTTGCCCAGCTGGCAATGCTGTGCCTGATGTCCTCAGGACAGGGATGTTCCTCCTGGCTGCCAGGGCACTGCTGGCTCATGTTCAAATGGCCAATGACCAGGACTCCCAGTTGTCTTTTCTCAAGGCTGCACTCCAGTCCCTTGTTCCCCAGTTTGTATGAATAACCAGGATTACCCCATCCTAGGACAAAATGGAATATTACAGCTGAGTCCATGTGAAGGTGGCAGCAATGTGGAGGGAAGCATCTCAGCTTCCCAGGGCTTCATCTTCTCTCCCAAATCACAGAAAACAGGCAGAAACTCCACCATGTTTGCTGTTTGGTTAAGTTTGGGGAGGTTGTTTAAGGAGAGAGAAGCCAACATGTTACACTACATCTTGGTAAAATAGTCTGAACTTAAAAACAGCCCAGGAAAAAAGTTTATTCTCATTATAACTAGGAAGTACAAGCTACTAAGCATCCTCATCCAATGGAAACTAATAGCCACAGTTCCTAAGCAGGGGGGCTGTTCCTCATACTGTTTTCTTCTCTGAACAACAAGTCTTATTTTTCTCTGCCAAAGCAGTAGATTAATGAATTATTTTTACAGGACTACCCTAGCAAAGGGGAAAAAAAAGCAAGAAGGAAAAGAAATGCCTTGAATGATAATATCTACAGCTCTCCTGAAAACCTGAGCAGCTTTGTGTCAACAGAGTCCCAACATCCCATACAAATGAATTTTCTATTCCTGTATCCCATGAGATAGAGGAAGCTATTGCTTTTGCAAATGAGAAATGAAGCAGTGACTTATTCCTAGAGGGCTGGCAAGAGCTCATACCTAAAATGCATTTTGCTGCAGGGTAGTCTGGCAGGACTATGAAGAGCAGGGAAATAATAAAGTCATCATTTTGAAAAATCCACTGAGCTCACAATAGGGGCATGGAATAACTCAGCAGGCCTGAGGACAGCAGACAGAATAAGGCAGACACAAAAAAGAGAAGAACTAGGAGGGACAGCTGTTGGGACCAGGAGGAACTAAAGCTTACAGACCTGGATTTTTGGACTCTTGCAGAACAGCAGCACTGGTTTTGCACAGAACTTAAGTGAGTATCTCTTGTTCATCTTCCACAATCTAAAGGAAAAAGAATTGTCCAAATATTCCTATTACTAAGCCATTTCTTCCTCTACTACTTCTCTACAGCCCTTGTCTCTCCAAAAGTTTAAGCATGAGAAATTAAGGCTAGAAATATCTAGCTCATCTTAAGACAGGAAAAGGATTCTAGATACTAGTACAAGAATTCCTTTAACTATCAATAAACCATACACCATTCAGGCAATAATAAATTCCTCCAGTTTCTACTGACCAGCTACAAGAAGCACAAATCTCAGATCAATGTTACACAGTGGAAAAGCAAGTTACCAAATAAAAAAGAAAAAAAGTCTGTCAAAGTGTGTTGTCTCTGGCTTGGTGTTTTTCTGCATTCTCCTTCCCCTGCTTCAGGAAAAAACCAACAAGACTGCAGTTAAATTCTGTGCCTTTCAGACAAAGAGGAAACTTAATTGCAGTCTTCAGGAGACTGAATTTCTATTGAATGAGATAATGAAGCATAACCAACAGCATTTCAGTGCCAAGGCTCAGAAGGCAATTTGCTAAGATGCAGAGGTGTGGAGCAACCTCCTCAGCAGAGTGATTCACTGAAGCACCATAACTGGCAGAGACAATCAGTCCAGATAGAAGAGTTTCACGGATGACAGTAAGCTTGAAGCTTGTAAAAGGCTCCAGCTCAGGTAAACTGAGAAAGACATATTACCACTGAACAGGTAAGTAATAAAACATTTCTGTTAAAATTAGCAACATACAGGTACACTACCTTCCCTAAGAATATTGAAGCAAAAATCTTTACTGTTAGCATAACCACTGAATTATTCCTGCAGTCTCTATGTTGCCTCTGCTATCAGCAGTACGTGGATTCAACAAACAGGATGCTGCTCAGGACAGAAATGTCCAACTCTAGCCCTGAATAAATGGACTCTTAAAATGCTAACTAACTCACTATACAATACCTAATAATATATCACAGGAAACCTCATTTTCTACTGCTAGAAAAGACCAGTTGAACAGCTTTATTTTTCAGTGTATTTTGGAAATGTGCTTCTATGAGCTTAAATTATGGTCTTGAGTGATAAGCTCTGGGATTCATCTATTCTGTCCATACTCAGCTATCTGGAATTCAAAAGGCTGGAAAAGAAATATGAGTTTCTGATTCTTTACCAACTCAGTATGTCCTATAGTCCACCACGTATATTCTCCCTCCAAAAGCAATGTATAGAATAGCTTAAGCAATCTATAGAGATGCCCCTTCATCTTATGTATTCCTGTAGAAACACCTGACATACTGAAAAACCCAAAATGAGCTCTACAAAGATAGCTGATCCCACACAGGAAACCAATTCTTTTATCCTTGGTGAAGAAAATACTGTTCTTCATTCAACTTGGAATCAGCTCCAAGTTGTGACAATTTGGTGGCTCTATCACTCAGGATCACTTGCCCGCATAAATACCAGGTGAACCAAATGTTCACAAACAAAATCAAGAACAGAACCAGCACTGACAACCTTCTATAAGTATGTAAAGAACCAGTCAATCTACCACCTAAATGAGACAGCTGCTCCTTCAATAATACCCACCACATTTAGGTTCATCTGACACCACCACCTCACAAAAAAAGAAAGATTCCTTGGCTGAAAGTAGGATAGACTACAGGAAAAAGAATTCACATTCTTCTAGACAAATGTCTAGATATACCCAGATAGTGTTGGGTCATATACCCCTCTCTTACTAAAGCAGAATGTGAAGAGGAGAAAGATCTGACACTTCTCTGTCCTTCTGTGTGCCGATTTCTTTCAAACTCTTCCTGGTACAAAACAATTTGACAGAGCAAAGTCTCAAACACAGACTCCCCAGACTAACAAGATGTAAAGAAGATTTAAATTAGGGAAGAAATTGTACAGCCTTAGTCTCAACTGTGAGACCTTCAACACAATATCCATCATCCAGTAAAGACATTTATAAAATGGAATCTCAGTGGATGTCAAGAAGAAAGGGCTTGGGATTTGCAGCAAAAGCCAATTAAACAGCTTCCAACTCAACTCTCCAAGCATCTGAGATTCCAGCCAAAAGAGGGTGTCTAGCCACATCCAACTGTGACAAAAAACATGAAGCAAAATATTCAATCACTCTAACTTCACTGTGCTAACAGGAAAGGGAACCCAAATCTACACTTCTAGAGTCTGGTAACTCTGGATTAGAATGTACAGAAGTTCACAGTCCATTCCTAACCAATTAAACAACAAAATCAAGACCTTAAACCAAGAACTATATATCACAATATTCCTGGGCTTTGGGGAACTTCTGTTAGAGATCTTGCCTGGTTTAGCTGTATAGATTTGGTACAGAGTAGCTACACAGAGTAAAATATGGGTAAAGATCACACACTGTCGTCAGTAGCGAATTCCCAAAAAATTCAGTTTCTCCACACTTTTTAGACAGTGCTCTTTTCAAGACAGAATAGAGAGTTTCTGTACAGCATTATTTAATAAATTACAAAGCATTGGTTTGGTTTATTTTAAGGAATCAGAAAAACAGAACTTGTTGCTAACACTTTGCACACAACTAATGTCACAGATTGTACAATGCCATGTACTTGAAGGAGGATTTGGGGAGGATGGAAATGTGCCAAATTCCAGTGTCACAGGTGGAAAAATGACATTAATAAGGACTGAGGGTTTGCATTTTTGCACCCACAAACAAACAGCACAAATACTTATCATACTGCTGCCTTGGCACAAAAACCTACCTTTGCCCTGCAAGTGGCTGCAGGCCAAAGCATTCAGAGGCACTCCAGCACTGGCACAAGCATGTTTTCCCTGAAATCAGTGGGAATTTCCTCACTGAGCTAATGAGAGGAGACCATAGCCAACACCAGTCCCATCTGTACTGAGTATAATCCATCATTCTAACAAAGTACAAAATTCATTCATACACAAAACAAATGAATACTCAGCACAATGATACATGACACTGAGTCCAGTAGCATTATCAGCTCTATGATAGTCATAAGTAGAAAAAGCAGCATTCCTGCAGGCCCTCACTAAATCTGAACAGGCAAAAGGTACATGATTTATTTCCAGTCTCTGAGCCACACAGTATGTTAACAGATGTTTTTAAGTTTTTTAATTTCTTGAAAATCTCAGCTATTGTTTATCTATCATCCCCATCTACTAAAACACTAGTTTGTTTCCCCCAGCTCTGACTGAGAACATTGCAACTTCTAATATCATTCTCTTAGCCCATTTTCTAGCTGGAAGATTCACCCCCCAGCATAACCATTTTACAGAGAACTAAAGCATTATTTAATCTGTCAGATTCCTTGAAATATATTAAGGAATTTCTGCATTCTTATAGGGTCAAAAAGTCTAAAATTGTTGAATTGCTGAGAGTACTCATATCAGGCAGAAATCTGGAGTGTATTTATTTTGTTCCATGTATTCTTTCCATAGGCATTCTCTTTTGGCCACAGTCAGACTGCTGTGCTCAATTGAAAATAGGATCTGTGTGGAAGTATCTATGTCCCACAATGAGTCTGAAATGAAAGGCAGCACATACACATTTGCTTACATTGCTTGTCTTCTGCAGTGACCAGGTGCACCCACTATTTTATCCTTCCACTCTGTTCACAGACATTATATTCACTGCCATGTAATTGACAGACAGAAATGGCACATATTAATATAAACCTACATGCTAATTTGAGATTGCACAGGACAAGCACCAGAAAACAGCATTAAACCTGCAAACCTGCCAAAAACAATTATTTGCTTCTCTTTACAGTGAAATTAATATAATAGTTCATCAACAGCATTCAGGGAGAAAATTCTCAGAAAGAGAATATTCATTCTCTAATCTCAATTTTTTTCACTTAAACAGGTGGTAAAAGTAAAGTCAAATCTGTCCACAGATCACTAGAAAATCTCTCCTAGAAGAGATGTCATGCAATACTTGTCAACTCCCACCATTTCACAGCCAATATCTGCCTCAGCAAGAAATTCTCAGCCATACAACATCATCATTTCATCCTGGCTGAGTTCCCTGTGCTGTCCTTATCTCCAGCTGCTGAACCTGCCTCACCTTTTCAGAATCTATTTATATCACATGCCAGAAGGTAGCAGGGATTGCCAGCTCCCACCTGCATGGGACACAGCTCTGTAGAAACAGAGGACATGATTTTTACTATAGGAAAATTGTTTGCTCCTTCCAGAAGAAAAAGCAGCAGAAAACTTTCATGTTAAAGGGCAAACCAAAGCAAGGAGTAGTTGCTGATGTGAGGTAGTGATACACACAGGGGAGTACTTTTGCTAAGAGCACTGCAATGAAACTTAGGACAGTGAGAGAGCTGCAGGAAGCCTGCATGCCAGGAGCCACAGGTGGGCACACAGGGACCCACTGCAGAGCCACACACACAGAGCAGCCTTTCCTCCTCTCCCTTCACACACAGGAGCTTGCCAGGGTGAACTGTGTCCATGCCAGTCCTAGACACTGTCCCAGTCACCATGCAAACCAAACAGCAGCTATATGAAGCTATCTGTACCTTACACCTTTCCTCTCCCTACCTAAGCACAAAGTGATGAAGACCCATTTGTTTTTATGTGCTTTAAGTGGTTTAATACATGCCAAGTAACTGGTTAAACACAATAAAAAAATACATCTCATCAAAGCCTCAGTATCAATAATCAGAAAGTAGGAGTGAAAATTAACTGCCATAAAGTATCCAGCAGATTAGTCTCACTGCTTCAACATGACAAATAAATATTTTCCAGTGTCACCCATTCCTTCTAAGCACTGCAGAGTTTGCCCCTGCTGCCAGTACAATGGCAACATTTTCTTCTCAACTGTATGATCCATTTGCAAAACTGTTGCTTGACAGTGTTAAATAAGTTAAAATGTTTTTAGAGTATATGTTTTCGCCTGTAGTGTGCAGTGAATTGATAAGACATCTATTATGCTTAGTGATGGCCTTATCCTAATGATGACACTCCCAATAAATTTTACAAAATCCGGTATAAATATCAAAAAAATCCCTCTCTGCTTTTGAACAGCTTCACTAGGGTAAAACCAAACTTCACAATTATGAAACTGACCCCAAGGCAGCAAGAGATCATAAATGCTTTTGTGTTACACCAGGAGCATCCTGAAGGGACTCCCCACCTGATGGCTTATGAATGGCTTATTCCCATAGCAGGAATGCTCCTATGGGAAGAGCAGCAAGTCAAACACACTCAGGGGATGCAACCAAAAATCACCACAGGGGACTTTTCAGAGTAGACAAGAGCACAAATATCTAAAGATGCTGTGCTAACAAGTGATAAACCCTGTGTTTGTCAGCAAGATTATCCTCTCTGAATCACCCATCTGCAGAACATGCTTTGTCCCACTCCAGTCACCCACAATTTTGAAGTGGATGGTGAAGAACAGACTTCTGGCTGAGCAATGCTCTGGATGAAAACCCATGGAGGAGACACATCCTGGGCAGCAGGAAATAGCAGGCAGATGCATGGTGGACAAAACAGCATTTTGCAAGAGTCACTGATGAACTCTGTAACAGCAAAAGAAACTCCTGACAGCTTTAGTACATGGCACAGATCAGGAAATGCACTGTGCACACCCTCCCTCACCTCACAGATCCAGCACCACGGGTGGCAGGAGCTCAGCTCTCTCCCAGCACTCTGCAGCTCCACTACTCTGAATTTCATCTAGGTATTCAAGAGTATTTAAACTGACCTTGGAGCCAGCTCTGACCTGGTGCCAGGAAGCTCTACCAGGAAACAGTTTGGAAGTGTGTTCTGCTCAGTAATTAGGAAATCTCAATAATTTTTTTGCTATTTAATCCAAACAGTAGATTGGATTAAATCTTGAAATTCAAAACAACAGTTTTACCTCCCAAGGAAAAAGGCAGGAAAGACCTCTTAGGGAATCATTCTAAACATGTACTAATGTTTTTCCCTCTTTCCTGCTGCCAAACAACTTTGCTGCCCAATTTTAGGAGTTACTGTTACATTGATTTTCCATTACTCAGTGTTTGTCTTCATGAGCTGCAATTTTAATAATGGTAACAAAAATACACAGATGATCTCCCTATTACACTTGTATTTCACTAGAATCCATCAGAATTTATGAATTTATGAGCTCAATTTGCTACAAAAATATAGAATATATACAGTATTATTTTTCTGTTGTCCTAGAACACAGCCACTACGTTGCAAGTAAGCAAACAATTCTAGGGAAATATCTCCTACATTAACAAGAAGTATTCACTACTTTATTACTAACAATCCAAAAGCATAATTCATTTTCATATTCATATATCTGCCTTGTTCTTTATTAACAAGAAGTCATTCAGCTGCTCCTGCTTTTTTCCCTAATTATGAAAAATGTCATCCTTCTAATTTTGAGTTATAATAAAAGGACTGCCCAGGGAAGTTCAAATTCCCATCTTTCTATTTGTGAATTGTCCTTGAACAAATGCAAGGTAGCTAATGCATCAGCTTGTGAAAAACCTGCCCAGGTAAGAACTGAGGAAGCACATCTGCACTCGTCCTTGAGGCACACTGGGACACCACCTTTCAATGAGAAATCTGTTTGCAGCCTTAGCTGATGAGGCACAGAATGCATTTTAGTATGTATTCTGCCCTAGTCACTTCCCCTTAATATCAGCAGAGAACACTCTCTGCAGATATTCCACTAACACTTCACACATTCTAAAGCATTTAACTTTTCCATACATGCTGCAGTGCATTAGGGGAACATCTAAAGCCTACAGTCTTATCACAACCTGTGGTTGGGAAATTTCTCCTTGTATTAAGTAGCTTATAAAGCACAGGCAGCTTCATATCACTGCTGCTTTGCATTGGGCAGAGCTTCACATTTGGAATTATCTATACCACCACAAACCACATCACTGAAACACTGATGAGTTTTACACCCATGACTGATCATCGTGGTATTTTCTCTACTGGAACATCAAAGTTTTACACACATTTAATTCAAGAGGGTTCAAGTTTACTCTAAATTTAAGCTAATTACACTTCACAGCATTCTCATTTGGTGAATTCAGTGAAGGCTTCTTAAAAGTCTCAGGCCTGGATACTGAAGTCACACGCACGAAGAACACCCTCTGCCACAAAGGATATTTTAAAGCAGGGAACACACTCTTAAAGAGCTCATCAGTGAAAAGCAGATGTACTGGGGATAAGAGGATGAAAAAGGGACAGAGACATGAATGGTTGTAACTGCCAGCACAAAGGACAAAAAGAAAGAAGAATGTTGTAGTTGTATTTAATGGCACAGAAAAATCATTTCATTATACACAAAAGATAAAGTACCTGGTTTTTTAATACTTACTGTGCCAGTTTAATAAAGCACAGGTAGACAAAGCCTCTTGGAGGCAGCCTCATGGCTGTTCAGTCCCCTGGGCTGCCCTGCACAGTGGTATTCCAGGGGAATGTTCAGCCCAAACGGATATGCTCAAGTCCAGGATAATATCCAGGGAATGTGCACGTGATACAGCCGAGGTCCAAGAAAGCCAAAACACGTACAATTATATTCATGCATTGCTGAGTCCAAGTTCTCTAAATTTTTGCCAATAAACATTTGTTCACCCACTTGTTAGAATTTGTTAGTGCAGCTACAGCATGGTACCCACCACAGCCATGTGATCTTTCTGTTGGCACAAAGCCCAGAGGAGCTCCCATCCACAGCAGGTTTCTCCCTCACAGTACATTTATCAGAACAGTTTGCACGTCATAAAAAACAATTTCTAAGTTCATGTTGTTTTAACTTCACCTCATATTTCAGTGACCCAGCAGACATGCTCTGCTAAGTTAGAGAGGTGAGCCTCTGACTTATTCCTTCCACAAGGATTTTTCCCTCTGCAGCTTGACTGTGATATTCACCCTGGGCCACCACATGAAGCTGCTCACTTTGTCAAGAGGAAAGTCTCCAGGTAGACTGACTGAAGAGTGTGTCAATTTCAATGGTCTCATCTAAGGAAAAAGTTGTACCTAAAGAGCCATCCCCTTCTGCAGCAGGGTAGGAATTTCTGCAGTGACTCAAGTACAAGTGCTTAACTGGGATGTCCCTGCTTCTTTTGCCAGTTCACAGCCTAGGACAGTATGGCCTCAGGCACTTGGAGATATCTGGAGTTTTGCTTGTGTTTGATTTTTGCCTCGTTTCTGACACAGGTTCATGCTCCCAGAAGCAAGTAATTTCATAAGCCCTTCTACAAGATAGTGTGTAAATACATTATGGTTCTGCATGAAGGAACTGCAATATATACTGAAAATCAATGCTTGCATAATTCTGAGGGCAAGAACTTCAAGATGTAATTTTACTTCAATAACTTATGTATTTACATGCTCTCACTGGGTACCAATAAAAGCTTAACAGCATTCAGTGTGAATACAGCTCTTCTATGGGTATGTACATTTGACAAAATGTGTACTATTAAAGCAGCTTTGATCTATTCACTGTGTGACCTGTTCTTGTTTTCTACTCAGGGAACAAAGTCAGAATCATAGAAAATTATCGTCAGCAGATTCAAAAATACAAGCAACTGTGGGATAGCAGGCAAGCAGCCTGTGGCTGGCACAGGAAACGAAGTGCCACTGGATTCTTATCCTTCTATTTTATCTTCACGTGGCAGCCAGTTCCCATGATGGTTTTGGCCTATTACATCGCAATAGGGGCCCCCCAGTTGAAGAGCAGTAGGGTTTCCATGCAGCAGAGAGGAAAAAGAGCAAGTCAAGCAAGAGCAAAGGGCAGCAGGATCCTGAAGAGTGCTCATGGTGTGAATCTGGAGCACACAGACCTTGCTGCCCCATAGCTCTGCCAGACAAAAGCCAGGGACAGCACCACAGGCAGACAAGCAGCAGACGGCCTGAGCAGCCCTCCATGCCCTTACCAACACCCCTCTGGATGTGAGGTGTACTACAATCCCCTTTGCTCTTGCAGTTTTACTGCCTGTGTTTCAAAACAGGCACTGCAAAGCTCAGTTTCTCTGACTAGGGTTATATGTAAGCAGCAGAGATGAGTCATTTTTCCCAGGAATCACTTGCTTGATATATCTTTTACTTTAAATCAGATTCAAAAGCTTTGTCTTCAGCTTCAAAGATACTAGACAAGCAGCATAAGATTACATACAAGGCTTAACTTACAAGAGACTATGTACCTGTCAGCCATCTTTCACAGCTGATTCTCTCTAATGCATCTAAACTAATATATCTAAGTGAAGGCTGAAAGAATGAAAAGCAATCTCTGCACTCACACGTCACTTGCAAATCAGTGCACCAGTCAGACTTAAGGAGAGACATCTCCATAATGAAAGGAGGTCCAATTTTAATATTCACAGACTTCACAATTAAGTCCACCTGATAAAATATCAGCAGGGGGGAAATTAACAGAGAAAATTAAATTTTGAGTTTTATGAGATTTGGGAGCTTGTTTTATTTTAGTTTTAAGTCTGAAGTTAAATAAGGCCTGGAAATTCCTGATGGATTTTACTGTGATGAACCAAAGACAGACAAAATCTTCTATGGTTTCACTGCAACTGATTAAAGAGCTATAGCACACTACTGGGTTACAGCACAGTTTTGCACATGTAACATGTAGTATCTGGAATGTGCTGCTACTTGTCCTAGAGGATATTCTACAGAATTTATCCATAAACCCCTGAAATAGAAGTAAAAAAATAAAAATTCTTGGAAAAAGTTAAATTTTAAAACATCAATATCTTCAGAAGGTTTGGTTTAAAATACATCATTTTCCTTAAAATGACAAATTGATGATTTTTGACATTCTTCTACTAGAAAAGCAACTGCTGCCTTCTCATAAGCTTTGCACATAAGCCTTTGAAATCTCCCTGTTTGGCATCCTCTGAACACCAGGCAATTTTAAATATCTCATCAGCTAGGAAATGCAGGTGGCAAAAGAGGTTTGATTGAGAACAGAGATTGAACTGTAACTCTGAACAGTTTCTCCTGTGAAGGAGACAGAAGAACAAATTGCAATACCATTCACATGAGTGAAGCTGTATAATTGCAAAATGCAATCTCTCTCCATGGATGAGAACAAAGTTTCCCTATCAATATTTATAAGCTTGGTATTTCTGAATCTCATTAGAACATGTCTGATACATCACAGGTTGCGTAGAAAATAAAAATAATGGCATATTTGACATGGTTTTTGAGAAATACCAACTTCTTTTTAAATAAACACCATCCAGCATCCTGTGCTCACAGAATGTTCTGTCTGATGTTCTGCTTTAGGGAGTGTTTGTTGCTGCATGTAGCAGAGCATGTCACAGTAAAGTTCATCCTTCAAAAAAGTCTAACCTGCCTAACATATGTTGTTCTCCAACCTAGTAGAAATAAATATTTCAGCTACTTCCCCTCTTCTGCAGTCAGGCTGATGCTTTTCTTCTGCTTCTAGACACAGTCTTTTCCTTTGGGCCTCTTTCTTTTACACAACTTGATAAAAGAAACACTCTCCCAAATAACTTCATTTAAATGAAAAGCTTGGTTGGCATTTCCTTCCCTTTTGTGCAAGATCACCAAAGCCACCAAGGAGATTTCAAATAAAAAAATTTAAAAAGGCATTTGAAACCACCATCCAAACTTTTGTACAACTCAAGGGGTGGGGGAGAACAAACAAACAACAAACACACACATTTTTCAGAACTATAGAAGCCTCAGAGGCGGGTCACAGATTCCTGAAAGGGAAATATACACAAGTGTACACTTGCCTTTGCACATACAAATCAACTGTGCAGGAACAAAACACTCTCCTTACAGCCCTGCATTAAATTAAGTGCAAATATTGTAGTCTAATAACATGCACAAGCAACATTCTTGCCCAAGCAAATCATCTCTACCCTCTATTATTCTCTTTATAACAAAACCATTTTTAAAGTTCATTTTGAGCCATAAGAGTGACAGATAATATATTAAAGGCACTAAAATAATGAAAATCCTGAATTATTAAAGCAGCTATCAATAGAGGCAACACCCAAAAATACATATCTCTATGTTATCACTCTTCCTTGAGCAGATCAGAACAAATATGAGTATTGCACATCATTCAGCATGAGGTTCAGCATGTTCAAACCTGGGCAGGAACAGTAATGAGAATAAGGGAACTCTTATAATAGAAAAGTCTTTACAACAAATTCCGTGTTGAAATATTCTACTGTTAAAATCTTGACACAGCTTTACATTTTCAACTTCATTCTAAAATCTTATCCCTGCTCTGCTAAACATCAAGAACTCCAACTTGGCTCTCCAGGACTACTTGGTATAAAATATGCTCCTCTTCCAACTTTAAAAACAAATACTCAGCTTCTGCTGAAGAAAAGAGAAATTAAGGATAAAATTCCTCTAAGAACAAATAGCACAAATCACCACTACTGAACACAGAGAAGCACTTCACTTGTTTGTAATGCACTGCCAGAAATATTTCACATCTCCCTGATATAAAAACAACAGCATACAACAATAATACTTTTTTCTCCTTTGACACAAGTGCCCAGATATAAAAATCACTAAAAGGCACAACAACAGAAATCTAAAACAATTCAAGAACAGCAAAATGAAAAGTAGATATGAAAAACTGTCATTTTAGTATGATCTTTCCTAATTAGGAGTAAACAATAAAATGTTATGTAAAAAGCACTATATTTTCCTTCTGTTAGTTCCACAAAACTGAGCTAGAATAGGAATGTTTCAGTGACATGTCAGCTTCTTTCTTTCCTTTCCTGAGTTGCTCCAGGCAGTAATTAATGCTCCTGTAGGGACTTAGTTATTCCCTTTAACCAGTAGCCAGTCTCAGCAGCCATTCTCCTTTTGAGCCTCAGAATCAATCTCAATAAAGCACACCAGGGATCTACAGCAATCAGAGGCCAAATCCCACCCCATTAAGTGAAACTTGACTATATTATAAGGAATTGTTTGCTTTTCTAAATTCACCTCTATATCAAGATTAAAGCAACACTGTAATCATAATCAAAAACTTCCTACCATTTTTAATATCACAGCTGCCTCATGCCAAACTCTTTCAGAAAGGAAGAAAAAAAAATGTGGACATACATACACATTTCCCCACTGTTACAATCAGGAGGTTTAAAAGACAAAGAACTTACTTGGTCAGGAAAACAGCATATTAAGCTAGTACAATATTTAGTATTCATTATAGACAAAAACATCCCTCAGCAGGTATGTGTGTTTTAGGGACATATGGCTACACTAAAAGGCATTTAACTGTTTTACTACCACCCTGAAATCAAATTACTCTCCATTATAATCAAATCGAGTCTAGAAACTTCCAATACCATGTTTTCTTCATAAAAAAAAATAGCACTCTCATGCAAAACACTATGCATTTGCAACATTACCCATGCCAACACCCAACAGCAGGATATTCACAAGGGCCTGTAAGCTAAAATGGTCCCAAAACCACACAACTGCATTCTCCCCCAGCAGGCTAACAAAGAGGTAGCAAAGTCCCAGAGGCTTGGATAAGTGACTAAACAAAGAACTTTTTTAAAAGGCTTAAAGATCCTTTTTTTCTTTCAGAATTTTCCAGACAATTACTGAAGTCAGCAATGACCAAGAAATAATTAAATGCCTGTGGTGTGATAAAAGCCAGATTTGTAGGCACAGCAAGGTGGAAGAGAAGATGCCCAGACTGAGCACTAACCCACTGGGAGCCCCCAGTTTAAATCCTTATGTTACTGGTGGTGTCACTTGGAGGAGACAAGAGTTCCTGTGTGGAGCACTGGCCCACTCCAGTGGGGGACAGCCCTGCATCTTGCAGAGCACTAAGCAGATAAATATGTTGGGCACTGTGAAGAAATTCAGCACACTGTCCACGGGGCACAGGAGCCCTGCACAGGGACGGATGCTGGAACAAGTCAGGAGGTGGTGTTTCATGAGGCAGCCTTTCAGCCTGCAGTCAGAAGTCAAAAAAGCTAAAGACACAGTTGACAATATTTACCCTTTTTTTAACCTTTTTATTATGCCCACACTGAGTCATTCCCACACCAGCTTCTTAGCATGCAAGGTTTGCAGCAGAGAGGAGTTTGTCCCAAAAGCTTAGGGAGGTATAGTGGATGATGAAAATGTAGCTCATTGCAAGTTGTATTTCTGCTCTACAATAAGTGTGCCCAGCCCCTGGGTGCCAGAAGGGGAAGTCTGCACTGGACTTTCAGGTACTTAACAAGAGGCACAGAATGAAGCCCTTCCAGCACAGCTCACAGACACCACAGTTCCCCACTGCCTCTGGGTGCCCAAGTTTCTCAAAGCCCAGTAATAGCTGTCATTTACAAACCAAAATATTGCTAGGCCCTGTCCATCTGTCTTGAACAGCATCTTTGACATGAAACTGTTTTTGATTGAAGTGGTTGTATCTGAAGAAGTGACAACATTTTGCCTCATTTTCCTTCCCAAAATTCAGGTAGCAAAGTCAGGGATCAGTCACATAAACCCTGCTCTTACCATTTAAAAACATATCAATAACATTGTTCGGTAAAAGATTACTTGGGCAAACTGCACATCCAGTAAATAGCATCTTTATTTTTTGCTCCCTGGTACAATAACTGCCTTGGAGAAGGCTCTGAATGCAGACCAAACTGAGGGAGCTGCAGGCAGGTCTCACATACAAGCTGTAGCAAGAGAAGAAGGACTGGCTGAACAGTCAGATACTCAGTAAACACCACACTGCAAACTCCTTCCACCCCTCAAAACAGGCAGGGTTGAAAAGAAAGGGCTCACTGTCAAAAAAACAAAAACAAAAAAACAAGCAGCTGAAACTAGTAATGTATTATTTTCATATTTAAGTGTACAATCTCCACAAATTAGGCTTTTACTTTAGCACCTGCTAAGGACAGAGGTGCTAAGCACCAGCAAAGCTGCTCTCAATTGCCTATGCCACATGTGACTTTCTGAGGTCTGGGAATGGTTTTCAAGGACTAAGGATGGATATCAAAGTTACATGAAAAAATTATTTCTTCTCTGCAGCTTCACAGTAAACTCCTAGATTCAAACCCCACTTACTGGCAAAAGTAAATAGATCAAAACATTTAAACACTCAAAAAAAAAATCTCAAAAACGCTGAAAACTGAAGGGACAATCCATTAGAAGGATAGGTGTTTAGGATTTTCACTTTGGTGTGGAACAAAACTCCTACCTCAAGACAGTGTGAAATGATTCTACCCTTCTGTTCAGCCTAAAGATCAAAAGTTACTCACAGTGCTTGTGATGGAGACTGGCACTGCAGGCTGCCTCTCTCAAGGCCAAGCCTCCAACAAACCATTCCTCCTGTTCTACTGCCAGAAGCTGTTCTTTGTGGCTGGCAGATAAAGCAGAGAATTTCTAGAGAATTACTGTGCTGGTAACCTGGTGAGTTCATAACTCCTGCTCTTGCACACCATGTTGATTAACAGTTCAGTCATGCCTAAACTGGACAGGTCTGCATGCACATCATCCTGCACCCTGATTATATCAGCATTTGTTCTCAGTCATGGCAGCAGTCATTGGAATATTAATGCATTCTGACACATACCACATCTATTGCCAGCTACAACTGCAGAGGAAAACAGGTAATATTATCACTCTTTGGAAATAAGTGGATGGTGAGACAACACTTGAAATATCTGAGCAAAAAGCTTTCCTGTACAGAACTTCTCATTTTATATCATTCCAAATATGACTGTATAACAGAAGGTGCAAACCTCAATCTGTTTTAATTAACAGTTACAGGGTTTTATAATGGGCATACCACATTTGGGATGACTATCCTTCAAAAAAAGCACTTTAGTAGGAAAGTGTTATTGATCTAATGGAAAGAATGACTATCCCTAAGGATTACTGCAAGCAAATCTAATAATATTATATCAAATATGCATCCGACACAGTAAGAAAAAAGCCTGAAGTACCTAGGAGCAAGCCACAAGAAATTGCTATGGTTGTCTACAGGGTAAAACCAACACATTATTTCAAATTAACAATTCTTTTAATGAAAATCAGCATCATAGCGCTGAAGTTATCTACTAGCTTAACTTTTAAAATTATTGTTCCAGTTTTTTTAGAGAGGTGGTAGGATTGCATGCAAGTATTTCAAGAGTACTTGTCCAGGCTTAGCCAAGACAAAAATGTTATGTAAGGTCAAGTCAACACTGATTTGCGTCACACTGTCCTGCTTACCAGGGAGTTGACCCACCAACATAAGTCAGGTTACAGCTGTATTTCAAGCCTGCCCCCATCACTTGATAAGGACAAACTGTCCTTGGGATTCAGAAAGAATAATTCCAGAGCAAGTTCTTCCTCCCATTAACAAGATCTTCAGGGTGAGGATAACACAAACAAGGGCACAATTTCTTTGCTGCAGATGAACTACCTGAAAACTGGCATCTATTGAGCTACCTAGAGGGGAGAGGTGCCTAGAAAAGAATGCTTTGAACAGACAGCCTGCCACTCTTACTGTCACCTGCTCAGGATGAAGCCCTTCACTACAGAAGCAGCTAAGCACTGGCACAAAATGTGCCAAGAGACTTGAGTGTACTTGTTGCGACAGACAGTACCTGAACACAAAAGGAAAAGAGGACAATGAGTCCAGAGGCTCTTCTGCCTGCCTTAGGGACTGGTTATACTCCAGCAGATTACTGGAAAAGTCAATATCTTCTGAGTTCTGAGCAACCCTAAGAATCCAGCAGATGAGATCGGATCCTGTTTCAGCTGAATCACAGCCATGGAGATTGTGCCAATGAAGGCCTGACCAGGTGTGATTGTAGGAGGTACTGAATCACAACCAGCTCTCACAGATGATTCACAAATGCAGAACAAATTCTTCAATGCAAACAGGATGCAATTAGTGTTTTGGGATCAAGATACCTCTTCCAGCAATACAGTTAATTCAGCAGTGTTTTTGCAAAGGAAAAAGATAATTCCATAAGGTGCTGAAGTACACATGATCTTCAGGCTAAAATTGAATTTCAATTCAATATGGAAAATTGGACACACCCTTCCTACAGGGAACAGGATCTACAGTGGTCCAAAGCTTGGATACAACCCAGAAAGTCTTTCCAGAGAGAGGACTTTTCTCTTTACTTTTCTCTTTGTTGTGAAGCGTTTTCCCTGGGAGTTGCTCTATACAGATCTCTAAGTCAGCTTTCAATTGAAAGGGGCTCCTGGTGACAGAATCATGGCCCAGGAAGAGTTCAGTGTCTGTGTGCAGATACACTCACAGGGCAAAGCCACTCCACTTAAATTATTGGCAATTAGTGGCATGGAAAGAGAACAGCCTCTGCACAGGAGCTTTCCCATGGTCCATTTTGAAAGACCTGCATCTGCTTTAGAAATCCTTGAGCTGCCCACGTTTAGACAGCAAGACAGGACCCTACAAGTGTATTCCATTTGTCAAAGACATAAAGGTCCTTGTGCATCACAACCAGCCTGGTCAAAGGGCTGGTCTGCCCCCTCCCCTGAAACCTGCTCTAAAGAATCAGAGACCCCTTCATTTGTCAGTCCTTTGCTGACTGATCACCGCCTTCAACATTGTGGTTCATGTGCCACCACTGCCCTTGGACAGCAACACCAGGGCTTTTGCTTTCCCAGCCAGCAAAACAATAGGGGTTTCATACCCCTGTAAAGGCAACAGCCCTTACCAAGGAACTAAGCTTTAGCTGTTCCCCAGCTGCAGCCTTCCCCCTGCCTGATATTTATCTCCTAGATATATTTACAGGCAAACATATCCCTCTCTTGGCCTTTGCAATACTATGCTAAGCAAACAAGCCAAGCTCTTCTAGTCTCCTCTCATAAAGTAAGCTCTCTGTTTTCCTTACCACACTAGCAAGCTTTCTTTGCACCAGTTTATTTCTCTTGGACACGGGTCATCAGATCTGTACACAATATTCCAGAAGAAATCAATTCAGGTCCTTGTTAAGTAGCATTTATGCTCCCCACTGGAAGCAAATTCCAACCACTCAGTCCCCTGCAGACACTCCATTCCCATTTTCTGCACTCCTGTCCCCACAAATGCAAAGCCCTGAGCCACCATTTCCATACCCAAGGCACAAGTCTCCAGAGAGCAAAGTGAAGATCTCAGGGAAGGCACTACCCAGCTGACATTCTCCATTCTGCAATAGTCAGGGATATTAGGACACAGATGATAAAGTCCTGACCCAGCTGGAATTTTGCAGTGTTTGAGAGCACAGTCTGGCCAAATTTGGACAAATCTTCCCCAGCTAGGATCCTTGACATAAAAATTTCAACCAGATGAATTTAGTTTTTCTACATTTCCTCCACACTAGGCATAGAAATACCAAGTTAAAGGACTACCCTACCTGCCTCACCTACAGCATTTTCAGAGTTTCTAATGGGGAATATTACCAACACATTTCTTTCACAAGAAATCTTCCCTACAATTCTTTTTACTGGAATGTATAATCTTTTTCAGTTACAACTGACAATATTATTGACCTGTTTAAATTTTAACTAGAATGCGAAAAAACAAAAACAAACAAACAAAACAAAAAAAAACCACTGAAGTGAGTATGCAGCAACAAGCACTCTGCAAGGTTTTACTTCTGCACTGGGCAGTCAGAGCATGTTGCATTCAAGTCCTATTTACACCTTATTCCATTAACTGAAAGATTTCACTGGATGGATGCAGTTGCCTGGAAGCCCAGTATAAAATGCAATGCCTGCTATCAAGAAAAAATATAGAAAATATCTAGAAAAAAGTGATACAGAAGTATCAATAAACTGTGTTTCACATAGTAACATACACAGCATACCTATTTTTGAAAGAATATGTACTTCTTACATATATTTTAACCAGTAGCCTTCACATAAAATTCATCTCCTCAACTCATCATATGCTCCTAAACTTGATGATTTTAACCCACCTTTATTTTCAAAACATATTTTGGGTTTGGCAAAGGAGAGTCTAATTAGAATGCTGAGTGTCCTTCAAATTGGACTTTTAAAAAATCAGCACTTAATGAGACTATACAATTAAAGATACATATATTGTTCAAAAAAAATCATGTTCTACAGTTATAGCCTTCTGCTATTAACAGGAGCATTCTCTGACCTTCAGTTATCCCATTAAGAAACTTTAATTGAACTATACAAGTCCTTGGTCAAAATACTATTTACAAACTCAAGAAATAGTAAAAGCATACAGAATTATTCTATGCTTCTTGTGAATACAATCTGGCAATATAGTATGGCCACAAGTCAAAAAGAACCAGAATTTCAAATCTATAGCAGGTATTTACAATCCTGTAATTGAATTCGGAGGGCTTTTTGGTGGGAAGATACAAGGTCACAGAAGGAATTTTGTTAAGAATGAGGAAAAAACAGGCTGTTAAATCAAGCACTGTTCCACTGAAGTATACAAGATGTCTCTTTTCAGACACCAAGTCCCAATTTGGAAAGCACATTTCTCCCCTTGCAGTGAAAAGCCAGAATCAAACGTTGACTGAAGCTCTCTCAGCAGGACAGTCAGTAGCACTGTGCTAGTTAAACACTGACATCTACAGTCGTGTCTTGGGAAAAAGAGCAGGATCTGGAGTAGGATCCAACAAAACCATCACCCCACTCACACTCAGCAGGCACCTCCTCATCCATCACTGCCTGGTGTGAAACTCTGCACAGGGTAAGGTCACGCTGTGATATCAGCCCTGCCACCCTCACTGTTTGTAGTAACAGTGGAAGGACAGAAATGCACAACACCACACACAGGAGGCAGGAAAAACACTCAGAACTTAAAGCCAGGCCCACGGTTTGGTTTGTCAGTGCTTGAACTTCCAACATTTCAACTGATGTTTGTTGTGTGCTGGCACTACCAAGAGGAGGAAACAACTTCCAGTTTCTACTGCTCCAAATGGGAGGGGGGTTAACCATACTATTGATTAGACCAGTAATTGCAATTAAAAAGAAAAATCGTCAATTTGATAAATTATATAGAAGCAGAACCCCATACTACCAACAGACCTGCATGAGAGGTACAAGTTTAATAGTATTTCGTATTGAAAAAAGAAAAAAACAACATTTCACAGCCAGTTCGCATCTTTAAATTAGATAACTAACACTAGCTGGACCCTGAATTTTCCTCAGGTAAGACCAGATGCCTGGATCTGCACAAACCCTTCCCAGATACATGTCTTTTGTTCTAACTGCTATAGAACCAACTCTCAGCTTTATAAAATATCAAGGGAATAAAGCTCTAAGAATTCCAGGGCAACAGTTATTCCCAATCTCTCTTCATCCCATGCCATATTTTCACTCCACTGTCAGTGCACCATTCCTTACTTTGTCATTCCAGTACACCACTGGAAGCATCACAGAAACATCTCAGAAGTTCACTCCTGCTAAATTCTAGAAAGCTGACAAAGTAGTTTTAAATATCTCTAAAAGCCAGAAAACAATGCTGGATAAAGGACTATTCTTGATGTTATCTTATTACATCATGTCAGAGGCCTTGCTGTTTAGAGAAAGAAAAATTCCTAAGGTGCTCCAGGATGTTCTGCAGTCATCACCACTCACTTGACCATTAGGTCAGGATTTGGGAGTCGGAGTAATTGACTGGGGGTGGCACTTGTAGCTTGACCAAAGTCCATGCCTTTGACTTTCATCTCTTATATCACAGCTAAATCTTCCCTCACAGTTGTTTTCTAGCTCTGTTTGTTTCTTAATTTCTCGACATTAACAAGGCTTCCTCATATTCCCAGGTTTTTTTACCTGACCAGCACTGTGTCCCTCCTCAGACACTTCCCTTATCACCTTAAAAAGTAGTCAAAGGAGCAGGAAACACAAATATCCTTTCACAGATCATACAAAGGAGGCACAACATTACTGACAAAAATTAATACAAACACTTCCATTTGACTTGAAGACTTGTACTGTCAAGCACCTCAGCATATGCCAAACAAGCTCCTTGCTGGGATACTTTGAAAGCACAGAGTGCTGACATGCAGCCAGGACACACTTGGAGGTGATCACCTTTGCCACACACACAGCAGCTGGCATTATCTGGCCCAGATATTTGCATCTCCTACGATTTGTCAGACACTGATTGCTGCAGCCTCTGTATCAGCCTCTGCAATTGCTTCCTTTAGCACCCTCTTGGGGGTTATGTGGTCAGACACAGCACGTAGGAAAGCTGTTATCACTGGGAATGCTTTGGGGAAACACATTAAATTTGATCCAAAACACAAGTCCTAAGAAGGATTACCAGGTAAGTTCTTGATCAAGGTACCTGCCTGAGAAACATTCTCTACCCACACCCAACTTCAGAAACATGCGAATCCAGCACAAGGGTCTAATCAGCAGTCAGGGTATCATGCCAGAAGGCAACATGAGCCACAACAGTGCAGCCAAACTTGCAATAGATGTGACAAAAACAATTCCAGCCACCATAGTAACACAACACTGTGATCTGCCAGCAAATGGATAGCACTTCTATTAAGATACAACACTATATTTCATAGGCCACTGTTATTTTAATAGCATTTATTAAATACAGAGCTCAACATCCATGACAAAAAAAAAAAATTCAGCTTTGCTGTGTGCTCTAGGATACATTTTGTTTAAAACAACGTGCTATTGCTGGTTTGTTTTTTTTTTTTTTTTTTAAATTCCTGAAGATACAAACACTGAGATTACTGGAGATCTAAAGATGCTCAAGTCCCTCCCATTCCCTCTGGAAATCTGCCCAGGGCTGGTCGGTGGAGCTGCTCAGCACAGCCCCCCAGTTCTGACCAACAGCCATACCTGCTAGAGTTCACCTCACCAAAAGCAGAAAAAATCTCCAAATTGTTGCTGACATTGGAATAGTAATTTAGCCTAGCATTAAAAAAATTATTATTGTGCATCTATTCTTTAATATAACCACATGCATAACTTCTTTATCTCAATTAAACAATTTCAGTAAACCAATGGTATAATGGAAACTCTACTGGTTCTTATGTGTATTTAAGAGAACAAATCAGGCACATTTGGCAATAATACTCCCTTTACTATTTTCACCATGACTGCTACATATAGTCAAAAGATATCTTTGAGGCTGCATCAACTTTTAGTTTCCATCAAGTATGAGAACAAGAGGTTAATCCTGGGACACAGAGAATTTAAATTTTTTTAAGTGCTACAGCTCATAACATACAAATGACCTTATTGATGCTCAAATTCTAAATAGAATTATAAGATTATTAATAATCTTTGAACTGCGAATGAAATGTTTCCAAATGAGAACCAACATTGTATGCACCAAGAAAGATCTAGAGCACAGCATTATGCCAAGACCTAGAGGATTCTGAAGAGCACTCACAAAATTAACACTGTCAACAGATTGGATAGAGAAAAGCAGAGAGTAAACCACTCTCTGAACACACCAAGTCTCATTCCTTCCCATGCAGTACAAGCACCCATCCCTGCAGTGACTCTACTGAAATTCTGGCTTTTCCAGAAGTCCTGGAAGCATTGTAGCTTCTTGAGACAGGCTGTTCTCTTCCAGCCAGCTTCTACTGCCTCTTTCTTCTCAATTCCTTCCAGTAACAGCAATATCTCTGGGCTTTTTACATCATCCACCTCAGACTCTCATCCATACACTGAGGTGAGAAATGCAGAAAAATGCAAAAAAGCAAAACACCCTCAAAATAATTTTGAGGGGATAAGAAAAACTGCTATCACAAATGATGCAAGATCCAGGGGAGTCAGCCTAGAAACCATTACTCTCTGAGCAAGTCTCCAGATGTATGAGGAGGCCAGGCACTTATGTTCAGTTCCTGACTGATGAAATTGGTATGCACTGCAAACCCACAAGACAAACTATAGGCAAAGTTCTAATTGCCCTGATTACACAGCTCTGCAAGAAGCTTCCAACCAAATAACATGCAGCAGTTTTCCTTTATTTATATCCAACACTGAAGAACATAACAGGCAATCCATTTTTAAAATCTCCCCTGAAGAAGCTATCAGCAGAAGCAAAGAGTAATAAAAACAGAAGATGAAAAAGCAGTGATCTAGTCACTACCTTGAAGTATATCCTGTCTGCTTTAATGCTGCAATTTTGCTTTATTTATGAATGTGTAGATTTCCTAAAAAAATGCATAACAGTTTTAATGACAAAATAGCAATTTATGATATAATTTCTCGATGACATAATGTAGCATGAAAATCTTTCTTGAGATATAAAGAAATGTTTTCTCTCACTAAATAGGCTCACAAAGCAGGTGTGCAGAACAAACATTACCTCTAACTTGAACTGAATTTCCCCCACTACTTCTGACATAAATGTCAACTTATTCAATAGCTTATACTGAACTGTCAAAGTCTTTTCCACACTTACTTTTGCTTCCTTCCCGAACAATTGAAGAGCAAGAAATCATACAAGCTACCTAAGCCAACATAAAGCTTAATATTAGAGAGTAGTGTAGTGGAAAAAAGCACCTTCTGGAAACTTCAATGATAAAATTCTCTCCCAGCTCTCTTCATGCTGTTTTGCAAAGGAGAGATGTGCAGGGCAGCAACACTTTGACCCCAACCCCACATGCATCCAGCAGAAGCAGGACACAATATTATGTCTTGCACTAAGGAAACCCTTGCTCTACCACAAAGGCCTGTTTCATCTCTGGCTCACAAGGTGTCTGCATGAAGTAATTCATATGTGCACGAGGACCAGAACAAGTACATAGAAAGCACTGACTCTGAATTTTCAAAACTATTATTCATATATCCCATTTGCCAGGTATCCTACAACACAAATGAGAATGTTTTGTCCTAAGAGTCAGTCTTGTCCTGCCACTTCAGAAGCTTACCAGTTCAAGTACTGACCACTCCTCTCACCAATAACAATGGGTGGACTTCTCCTTCTTTCAGGTATTTGTGATCTTCATATTCATAAACTAATTGAATTATGTATCATACTTGCCAACAACTTTACTTGGCCTATGTAATCAGTCCTCATTAAACACCATCACTTTCATCACTCTAACAGACTGACTAGTAAAATACAGCCTGACACATGCTAATCATTTGGAAGTAAATAAAAGGCTAAAAGAGACCTTGATCAATATGCAAATTATGACCCCAAATTAGCAAGCCAGAGCTAGCACAGCCTGGCCTCCAAACGGAGGAAGTCATCAGCTGAAACACAAAAATTTAGGTGGAAATTCCTGTTCCATTTCAGCTTCTGTGTGATTTGGAAAAATGCATCTGGCCCACAGATGATTTTCCCAAATGCCACTTGGTACTTCTTGCAGCTTTCAGGCAGGTTGCTCCCTCCCAAAGCCCATGGCAAGGAAACACAACTTCTTTAGACATTTGTAAATCCACATGGGTATTGATCTGCACAACTAAGTATCTGAAAACAGCTAGTCCTTCCTTCCCCTGTCTTGACTGTCTCCCACTGAAATGAGAGAGAGAGACTGAATCAGAAGCTCTGCTGGCATAAGTCTGGCACACATTTATTTGGCATAAACTTGGTCCAGCAGATTTGTTGTCTCAAAGTTTAAAATTAACTAAAAACAAAGCTGCTGAGTCAAAGCTTCATACTTCATTCTTGGAAGCCTGAGATAGTTCTGGAGAATAACTGTGAAAACGACAAATGGCAATGATACATTTTTAATAAAATTGCTGGTTTAAATCACTTGCTTTTAACATCTATTTTGCAAGTCTCAGAGGAAACCAAAAGCCATTTTGTGGCAGCTTCCTCATTTTTATATATTATGAAAAATCTCCAGCTATAAATATATGTTATGAATGGAGTTTGGTACTGAGGACAATAGCTGGAAAATAATGCCTGGGGGAATGAAAAATATACTGAGGCTTTGATATAATGCTGACAGGAAAAGGCCCAATGCATTATTTCAGCATCAAGGTAAATTTTCAGTCCCAAGGACAATATTTTACACAGTGATTGCTTTAAAAAAACACCAATATTTCTTTTATTACACTTGTCAGTATTTTTCCCCCCACACATGCATATTGAAATTGCTATAAATCCTATTTGCTCTGGGGAATACTTACCCATTTCATTCATTTTAAATGTTATTAATTTGAATATTTTGTCCACTCTTCTGCCCAAGTTTTCAAGAAAAAATCTATGTATTGGGTTGTTTTAGCCAGTTAAGGTACAGGGGGGAGAAATAAGATGCTCCCAACACAGTTGTAGTGATCCTGACCCCCAACGAGATGACATACATTTCATGTACAGTACATTAAATCAATACTCTCCCCATCCACAGTCACCAATTCTGCATGTGATATAGGTCCTGTGCAAATTTCCAGCTGCAGACATTGTGCAGCACAGACTCAAGACACAGGCAGAAATTCCCGTCTTTCAGGAGACACTGGGAAAAAAAAAATACTTACATACTCTTTTAGCACACCACCTCAGAAGTGCTGTGATTCCCCACAACATCAGGACATGACACCACTAAAAGCAGCTTGCTCTGTACCCCAGAAGGACACATGCAAGGAGTTCCTCCCACAAGGCTGCACCTTGAACAACTGCAATAGCTTTTACAAAATTTTCTAAATGCAAGAGGCATTAAGGGAAGCCTGATCAGCGCAGGATTTCTGCCAAGAAAGCAGAGATGACACTGGAACACAGTGCCAACTGGACACTAGCTGTACCCTGCACTCTCCAGCTGCACAGCAGAAGGCTCCTGGGCTCAACCCCATTCCCTTCTCACCCTTTCCCAGTTCAGGAGCTGCAAACAACCTTGGAAAGTTTTCCTCTTGTGATATTTTCATACACGAAGACTTTTCCTATCTGAGCGCTTTTCTAACTATAAACCCATTTTGTCTGATTCCCTCGTGCTAACACTGAAACATGCAGACATGAAGAACATACAGCAGGTCCAAGGGACACTTTCAGAGCTCCAGGTTCCTCTGAAAGGAGGCTAGAGAATTTCCATTTGCCAATGTTTTTGTAATTCTGACTGTATTCCAACCAGGAAGTACAAACTCCCTTGACTACAAAAGACCCATCTGTGGGTCTTTTCCATTTCCATCACCTGCAAAGTGATGTCTGTCTGTACAGTGAGAAATGACAGCAACCCTGGCAAATGTCACTGAAATTTTCTTGCTACAATCCAGGAAGAAGTTCCCACGCTCACTGTTGATTGCAATGGCACAGTGGCCAATAAAACAAATTGGGACAAGGAAGATGGAGTGCTTTTTGTGATCAAATTACAAAAAACAAAATCAAGAGTAGCTGAAGGGAACACAGGAGATGCAATATCTTGACTTTCATCAAACATCCACTACGATGCCTCACAAATTGCTTGAATCAAATTGGTTTGGACAGAAGCATTGTCAGATGGCTGAAAAGTTAACTGGAAATCATAAGCAGTGAGCCACATTGGGCAGCAGTGTTTTGAGCAAGAATGGCATTTAGAAGTGTGCTTCCACAAAGATTAACATTAAACTCCATTTTATATAACATTTCTACTGAAGCATCTGGAAAACAAACAAGTAGCATATTAAATTACTGAATAGTAACTGCACAGAACGAACAGAAGCCAGTTTGAATTGAAAGTATGACCACACAACTATTTACAATGCAACAAAACCATACTATTTTAACAAGCATGAAAACATTACGGCAAGAAAAATAGCACAAAAGCAGTAAAAGCAAGAGATGCCTCATCATCTGGCCAGCAGAGTAGCAGAACCATGACTAAGGCCATCTGTTTTTCAAATATGCTGCCATTTTCCTGGGCAGAGTAGATCAGATCACAGTAGACATGAGAGCGATTTATGAGTTGTACCATCATTTGGTAATATCTGAAGACTAGATACCTCTCAGTAAAGCTGAAGAGTTTTAAAGAAAGGTCTCTGTTTACTACATATTGGAAGATTTTTCTTGTTAATTAGCAAGCAATTTACCCTGAACAGCAAGGAAGATGGAATGCAATAAAAGCTGACACTTGCCAACACTAGGCAAGAACCAGATGGTCCTGCACTGAGTCAGAGGGACCAGGCTATGGACTTGGTCTCTTGATGTGTAAACACTATCCCCTTTCTTCTGCATTATATTAATCTGGAAGTAAGATTCTCATAATATAGTCCAGACCTCATGCTCAAGCTGGGTTTACTGCTCTCAAATTCACCTTCTGTCAATTCTATAGCTGAAACACAAATTTTCCTTTGATTTGTCTGCTGTCAACATATCTCAGGTCTTACCCATATCAGAGAAATTTTCATTAACAGCCTATGATCTGTTTTCCACAGCCAGTCTCACAGCTGATTAAGTCACTAGATAAAACACACTAAATTTCAAGTCCTAATTCTTTTTATCAACCATAAGAAAACACTCCACATGATAAAATAACAAGTCTTATAGTTAATCCTCGGTAGCACCTACAAAGTTTCAGATGTTAGAGAGATTCACACCTCCTGCAATAATGTAAAGCATCCAGATGGTCTGCAACCTCTCCCTGGCAATGTTTGACTACTCAAGGCTTCACTGAACACAGAGCCCTGGGTGAGACTTCAGCTGAAGCATAACCCAATTACTGTAACACACAGTAGGACCAGGGCCACCACTCACTGCAGAGTCCAGAAGGAAAATAACTAAAGACCATGGCAGGAGGAACCTGGGAGGGAGTGGTGGTGTTACCTGTGATGTTCAGGGTTCTCAATCATTACAAGCCTAACTCCTGTGGCTAAGTAATGGGAACTTCCAAGAGAAAAACAGGTCTAAGGCCAGCAGTGGGAAGGCACAAAATCATAGAAAGCTCATTTCTCCAAAGTGCTTTCTTTTTCAGGAGCAGACATGGACCTCTACATAAGTCAAAAGGTCTCACTAATTTCTTCAATGAAAAGAAGCCTTTTTTAAAGCAAAACTCCTTCCTTCTTGGCTATTCTCTGAACACCTTTCCCCCAGCTATTACTGCAACCTGCAATGGTTTCTACTAACACACAAAAAGCTGTTGACCTGGCCAGAAAAGAGCAATTACAGAGTCACTGGGAACTTAAAACTCTGCATAAAGATGCTCAACTAACCCTGTGATCAAGTACACAGAAAGTCACAGGTTCAGACTCCTCTTTGCCAGAGGAAACCCAAGCACACTCTTTCAAGGATGATGTTTCAGCAACAGGCCGCTTGGGGCAAAGAAGAAAAAGCATTGCTTGCTCTCTTACAAACTGAGGCAGATCTACTCCACATTGAGTAGACAGACAATCACTGAGCAGAGAGGAGCACAGTACACTAACACAGGAAACAAACTTAGATTACAGTCCTTCTTTCCTTCCTCTGTCACTCCCTCAATTTATTTCTATTCTATATATAGCTTAAGGTTCCCTGTTTCTCCCTATCCCAATAGTGCCCAAATCCCAAAGTGAAGACATTGTACTCACTCTGACTTCTCTCAGCAGCTACTGGCTGGGAACCATCTTCTCCAAATTCCCTTCTCCAAAGGGGAGTGGTTCAGTACTCACAACGCTCACCCATAAGCTGGGTCAATTCATTAATATTAATTCTTCCTTAATGCCACTGTCCCTTTCTACAGGGCAGCACAGAACTCACACCAGGCTATAACAGACACCTATTAGATCAGTGACCCCAATAAAGCCACCCAGCACAGGTGGGATTGATCTCTGAGACAAACAGCAGAATTTAGGGCACCTGTGGCACTTCAGTAACAAAAACCAGATACACCTGAAGACATGAGCTCTCCAGGGTTAATAGTTATAAGGATTTTAGCTTTGGACTTCCAGGTTGCAAAAGTAGTATATTGTCCCATAACTAGGTTCTTGAGGATTTAAGCCCAAGTAAATTTATAAAGAAGGGAATAAGCCTTTGCTAGATACCACTGCCTTCCTTTAAGTATTATTCATTTAGGGCTTGGTGTGAATGTGGGTGAAAGCCCAAACACCATCAGCCTCGTCCTGTATGCAGTGACCTTGATAACTTTACAGCACCAGTGATGGATTAATGAAGACTGATTAGAACCAGCTGCACCCCATCTGAGTATTTGCTCTGATCTTCATGCTGGCATAACTTTCCATTTTAACTGATTCTGCCAGGGATGAGGCTGTTAAGGCAACAAATCACTTTGCCAAAAAAAAAAAAAAAAGTGCAAAATTTCACTTCTACTATTAAGGTATTTTTCATAATAGTGAGAAGACTGACATGACATAACCAACTTTCTGTCAAATGCTTGCATGTGCACATGTTATTGAGGCTTCAAAAACTCAACTAAAATTTTAGGGTCAGCAGACTAGGCAATACAAGGAGAGGCTTATGCCACAAACAAACTCACATCCATAAAATATTATTGACAAGTTTTCCAACTCTTTCTGTGCAACTTAGAGCTTGCTGTCTTTCAAGGAAAAAATTTAGAATTGCCCCAGGCTGCATCTTATACCGTAATAGTTGCCATGGAAATGCATCTCACTGCTTATCTGTCACAAAAAGCACATTTTGTGGAGGCTTGTATGTCCACAAAGCCTAAATCTAAAGCTGGTGTTGGACTCTACTCTCCAGGTCCCAGCACGTACATGCACACAAGCACAGGCTTGCCTGCTAATAGCAGTTTTAGATTAACACAGTCTCATGTAAAATGTACTGGATTTAGTGAGGTGGAAGGACAGTGGAGGAGTGTGCAGCCAAGATCCAGGAGGGATGAAGCTGGCATGCCAGCCACTGGGTCACAGGCTCGATTACAGCCTGCACTCTCACCCAGAGGGGAGCAACTGCAGATCACTCGCCAGACAGCCCCGTCAGCTGCTGTTCCACAGCCTCAGACAGTTCCTTTATTAACTCTGACTAAAGTTGTTCACTTTTCCCTTGTCTGGGTAAACAGAAATCCTTCCCAAAGCATCAGAAATTATCTGTTTTGGATTTTAATTGCAGGGACCCTCCTGTCATACAGGGAACAACAGTTTCAGATGAAAGAGATGATCATCTCCTCCTCCCACAGGATGCCACCCAGCATTGGACACACTCCTGTTGCAGCTTGGTGGCATCCTGCTTGTTTTAAGTATGCTTTCATTTCTCACACCAGGCTTAGCACACAACAGACCATTTTGCATTACAATCCAGCCTCTCATTCACCTGATTGCTGCTGTCCAATCCAAAAACACCTGAGATCACAAGTACCTCTTTGCTAGCAGGTACAGCAACACTGCCAGTAAACTGAGGGGTAAGAGTAATTTCACTGACACGGGTGCTTAGAGAATTAGATCCTGGAAGGATCAGGGAAATCAGCAGTACTTACCATCCACTAAATTAAACTGCTCATGACCTCCTTGCACAGGCCTTAATTTATGCTGTTCTCTGCAGGGTAGCATATAAAGGAGTATCAGCTCTGGAGCTGTCAGGGACTCAGCACTGCTGAAGCACCTGCAGCACCACTGACTCCAAGAGAGCCTCCATCAGGTGACTGAATGATGGGGCAGCACAGATTAGCTGCAAGAGACAGCTCTTCCCTCTGTGACCCAGGCAAGGATCAGCACAGAAAGAAAGGGAATTCACATATAACCAATATCCATTCCCTCTGATGCAGGAGGTGTGATAAGTACAGTCTCTTCCAGCACATTAATGTGCCCACCCTGCTCTTTTCTTGCCTCATTTGACTGGAGGAGAAACATTTCCTAGGCACCATGCAAGTCATCATGACAATGTTTTGAACCAACCCATCATGGGAGAAATGCCTTCAGTCCAATCCTCTCTAATACTTATGTCAGAAATAAGGCATTTATCACATGCATATCATGATTTGGATATTAGCTTCCAAGCCATAAAGAGCAGAGACATTTAAATTGAAACAAGAGCATAGCTTTTAGGACACAAAATAGTGGCTTCCAGAAGAAAGAAAAAAAACTTTACCCAGCCTGTACTGTATCCCACCTCGGTCCTTGGACCTAGTGCTGAAAGCCAACACCTGAGCAAATGCTGCAATCCCAGCAGCCATATGAATCAAGACAAGTAACTTAATCATGCTGTGCCTCCATCCTCTCATAGGAATAATGCACAGCTGCTTCACCGGGGTAATGCAAAGCTGATTTCATTAGCATTCACAAACTGCTTTCTGCCCAGCAGAGGAAAGTATTAGGGAAATGTTAAGAATCTTTACTGCTGGGCTTCTCTTCCAAACTAGCTCTTTTCATAAGTTATGTTTTACCAAGCACACAAAAATTTCTTAGAACCTTCTTAATCAAGAAAGCAAACATATCCTCATTTGCCAAATGCAGCCTTGTAATTATGTGGAAATGAGGCAGAAACAGCACATACATGCATTAACATTGACATGATCAAGAGATAACAACACCATTAATACATCCTTTTGGAAATGACAGGTTTCAGCCAGGCAAACAGTTGGAAAATCACAAGTGGGGCTCGTTAAACATTTTCTTTTTCAAAATTAATTAAACAAAACAAAAAAAAAAAA
>VZRH01003989.1:119591-137796 GCA_013397555.1 Urocynchramus pylzowi | reverse complement strand
AAAAAAAAAAAAAAGGAAAATGCTGCAGTAACTCAAGGGAGAAAAGGAGCCATGGCTCTTAAATGCATTAAATACATTCTAAGCTGTCCATCCAAATGGACCTACAGATCCCATGTAGCCAGAGCAGACATTTAATGGAATGTTGAATAACTATAAACAATCAGGAGACCTTGTACAAGCTCCTTCACCTGCTTCAGACAGAAAAAAATTTGTCATTAAAGATAAAAAAGACAGGCACCTGAGTAATCAATGTTTGCACCAAGGAATGGTATGGGATCAGGAAGGCAAGCAGCAGAACTGGGCATAGAAACAGAGCAGTACATAAAACATTTGCCATTACAACACAGGTTACCTGAAGGAAAGCACTGTGGAAACACCTGAATCTGTGTTGGAATCCATTTAAAAGTCAGGATAAAATATAATCCACTCTCCACTTTGTCATAGTAACAAACATTTGTAACATTGAAGGTATTCCTACTCATACCATAGCATAGACACCCATACAACTTCATAATGTGCTGCCATGTGCTGAATTAATTTCTTTTTCTTCTTCTTGTGTTTTGCTTTTTTTAATTAGAACATGTTTATCTTTCCAATTATCATCTTTCAGCATCACAAGTCACCATTTTAACTCTCATTATTTTCAAGTATGT
Source organism: Urocynchramus pylzowi (assembly GCA_013397555.1). Classification (NCBI taxonomy): domain Eukaryota; kingdom Metazoa; phylum Chordata; class Aves; order Passeriformes; family Fringillidae; genus Urocynchramus; species Urocynchramus pylzowi. The sequence goes on along the minus strand of VZRH01003989.1, from coordinate 137,143 downwards.
TGACATTGAGAAATAGAGAAACAGTCCCTGTGTTGCTTCTTTGCTTCCAATCTCTATTGTATTGTAACCATTTTTTTCCAAAAGTGGCATATTTGGTAGATCTTTCTCTGTGCAACACAGAAGACAAAGAACTTTCATTTTAGCAATATTTAAGATTGCATTAGGTTAAACAAATGCAAAGCACTTGGATCATTTTCTAAAACAAATTAAGGATCTAATATACTTTATTAGGTCTGGGAAATACCAGATATTTCTCTAGACTAAAAGCTATATTGCTTCTGTTGGATGATATTGGTACAGCTCAGGTGCTCAGAATTTGTATTAGCACCTTCCAATATCTTTAAAGTCCCAACATGTTGTGAAGCTGTAATTATCTTTTTGCCATTTTATCATTGAAGATCTGCTATATGTATCACTGTACTAAGTCACAGAACAGAGATGTGACATGGGCAAATAGTACTGATGGGGAGTTCTGGCAAAAAAAATCTCCTTAGTTACATTAATAAGCTTTCCCCATAAGGCAAACTCAGCTCAACCTGCTGCAGTCTTGATTTCTAAATTGTTTGGAATCTGTTTTGATTTTCTGTCTCCTGTTAAATATAATTCTCTTCTGGGCTCTGTTTTATGCATTGATTTTTGCAATTGCATCCACATTACATTGGGACCCAAATCCACAGTTCTCAAATTCAGGTTACACAGAAAAATTTAGACAAATAATCACAATTTCTTTAATTAGACAGATACTTTGCCTCTTTGAGCAAAGATGGGGCTCAGAGTAGTTACAGCACCATTTTTCTCCACAGTCAAGGATATACATGAGTAAGTGATGGACTGTTGACTTCTTAAGAGTATGCTAAAAACTTCTCTCTAGGCTATATTTTGTAGGGGAGAAACTTACAGTTTAATGAAGGGAAAGTATTATTTTAAATCACTGTGCTCCAGAGTAGCAATCATTGCTGGCCTGAGAATACAGAGAATCTCCTAAAACTCTGCACAGGCTGCATCACTAACACAGCACGTGGTGACTATTTCCATTTAAATAATCACAAGTGGGGCAGACATTTTTATTTCAAAATAGTAATTTTTACTGATTTTTATGGCTACTAGGTAAGTCTTAACATGTGTTCATCTCAAAAAAAAAAAAAAAAAAAAAAAAAAAAAAAAAAAAACACAGAGAAGAAAAACATCATTACCACAGCACAGACCTGGTTTCTATTTCCAGCAAGTCATTTAGGACTTTCTGGGAAATGTAGGTGCAGACAGAATCAAAGTCTCCTATTCCTGCTGTCAGCTGTGTCACTTGTGCCAGCACAGCACCATACCCAACCTAACCCAGTCGAAACCTCTCTTAGGAAAAGCTTCTCCAGCTACCCTTGTCTTCAAATGGAATGTAAGAAGGCAACAGCTCTGATGATTACAATTCAAAATTAACTGAGCTTGAGACCCTCCCATTTGTAAGGGGCAAATATTAATAACTATTTTTGGTAGTTTGCCAGCTGAAGTCATTTGGAGCTTGTAGAATTACTTTGTGGGTATGAAATAGAGAGTTATATATAAAAGTTGAGAACCACGAAAGTGGATTTTGGTTTTAGATGTTCTGTCTGTTTTACATAAAAGCAATTAAGAATTCTGACTAGCACCTGACAATTTCTGCTGCTAGGAAATACTATTTCAAAGGCAATGGAATCTTTGTACCTACACACCCTTTCTTTGCCCCCTTTACTCAAAGGGTGTAATCCCCTCAGTTCAAATAAATATTTTCAAACATATTTTATATAGACAACAAGAATATTGACAAGAGTCTCCTTTCTCTTTCTCCTCTCACCCCCAGTTTCTTCCTGCAATGAATATGCCACAAGATAGATATCCATGACACTATTCCACTAATATTAAGAAATTTGGTTTCCTTTCTCTCAAAAACCAGCTGATTAGAGCTAATTGCACGACAGACTGTTTGCTTTCAAAATAGTCAAGAAATAGCCTGACTGTTTGGGGACTTGGTTTTGATGGGCTTGGGGGGAACGAAGAAGAGCTCCTTCTCACTCCTCTTCAAGTAGAGCATAAACAATAATGGTTTTCTGATATACTGCTCCTTGTCTAAGTTTATTCATCACATTACCAAGGAGTCTGGAATGCTTTAAGTACCTTTATTGTGCTCTCACTTTCATTTCAGACAGTGCCTTTCCCATCATCTCAGACGGAAGATAGCAGAGCAGTCTGTGATGTGCTACTCTGCCATTGTGCTGGCCACTTTGTACATAAAACAATTTTCTATTGCTCCAGCAGAGTGATCATTTCTGTGCCTCATTATTCCAAACCCTTTCCACTTCATTATAAAAACACCATTTGCTAGAGCTAAGGTAAGTAGCACAATAGCATTTCAAGGCAGTATGAATTAATCAATACAGCCTGTACAGCTGAGAAGTACAATGTCACTCTCACTGGAAGGTGTAGGTTTCATTTCAAGTTCCTCTCCATCCTTCTAATTAAGTACTTTATAACTCATCTTCTACAAAAAGCCTCAGCTCTCAGGTATAAAAACAAACATCTCTGTTGAGAAACAGATGTGTATATAACTAAAGTAGAAACAAAATAACCCATCTGTAGGAAGAAAAAAAAGAGAAAAAGAAAAATTGAGTCAAACATGTTAGTCCCTACTCCATCTGGAATAGTTAGGCTTGACCCATCTAACCCTCCTATTTTACAGTGTTCTCAAGCCTCAGGGTCACTTATTTGATCTGGCAAGAAGAAAGGAAGCAAGGGCCAAGAGAGCTTTCCTACCCATCCTTTTCACTGCCTAACACCTCATCTCATTGTCAAAGAGCACATTTAGCTTGCAGCCTGGCACTCACTAGAACTCAGAGAGATTTTTATTTCTAGGGCCACTATTGAACCAGGAAGCTGTCAGGGTTTAAGGCTCATGGTGCTATTTCAGCTTCACTGAGTGACCCATGTGGGCTCTACATCCAACATTCAGTCCATTAGCTGTACTTAGAAAAATTTGACTCTTGTTCTTGAAATAGGCTACTGCGCTCCACTGTGTATTGTGAGTGGAGATAATTTCCACAACCCACCCAGAGCAAACCAGACTAGTAGGAGCCAGCAGAGCCCTGGGTTAATTTCTGTAGGAGCTGCCCACCAAAATCCTGTATAGCCCCACCAACACAGTCATCCTTTGTCATTCACAGCCCCTCTATCCATGCAACTTGCAACTCAGCCTCTCGAGTTGAGAAAAATATTTTACATCAAGAAAGTCAGCCCTGATCCTTTCTACTTTCAAGACATTATTTTAAGATGCAGAAGAAGCCAGGCTCAGGGACTGTAGTCAAATAGTAGATCTTTCTAATTGCATGACTAGGAAATGGGAGGAGTAGCACCAGTCCTTCAGAGCAGGAGGAGTTCATCCCTTCCTGCAGTACAGCAGTACTGTCATCTTCTCTTCAGAAGGCTCAGAGGCACTAACTAGGAGTTAGCACTCACCTGTTTGCACCTTACCAAGCTGAGGTGGGTCCAGCACACAATTTTACCTCCACTGATTATACAGAAAAAGCAGGAAAATGGGAAAACATCAATGCCCTTGTTTCTCCCAAATCTTTTATCTGTTCTGCAGTCAAGCTATAAAGCAAAGACTTTGAAGCAATAGCCAGTTTGTTCATTAACAAGAGGTCTCACCCAAGTTGCTTTTGTTCATCTGTGCCACGTGCAGATCTGGTTTGAAGTCTTGTAGAAGGCACTGCAGAGCTGACAGAGATAGAATAAATGCCTTGAATAAGGAAATGGTGTGCAATTGTTTAATTTACTTTGTGGAAGTCCTCCTCACAGACAAAGACTAATACTGTGCTAAGAGCCTTATATATACCACACTGCAGTTCATTCTGTACCATGCTGCTAGTTTTCCACTGTAATTTAATGTATGGGATTTTATCACCAGTCTTTCAAGTGCAGATCTCAAGCAGAACAAAATGGCTTACAACATCTCTTACTGGCAAGAGTTTAGATGTCTGCTTGAAAGGCAACTGGAGTTAAAATATGACAGGCAGTAGACTAACCTTAACCAAGGATGAAGCTTTCAGACAGTTCTTTCTCTCCCAAAACACAGTCAGCTCCTCTGGGGTCTGCTTTCCCTCTATGGTATAAAGGCTGGTAACAGGGTACTAATCCAGCCCTTGGGGGTGGCTCACAACAGAGACAGTGCTGAGTGCAGGCTTAGGAAAAGGCAGCACTCTTTTGACTGAGGTGAAGCTGGCTGGCCGTTATTTACTTTCTGCCTTATGAAGATATTTGCTTAAAAACAAATGCAATCATGCATATGAATCCGTGGCAGATGGAAAGCAACTCAGTTTTTAGTGACAATATCCCAAAAGAGTTTCATTTTTTTTCAGTTTCTAAGTCTATCTATAGGAAGATCCAGTAGAAACTTGCCTCCACAAAGTTAATCCTGAAGAAAGATGCACTGGTTTTGCCTGGGGTAGAGTTAATTTTCTTCACAGTGGCTGGTATGGGGCTGTGTTTGGGATTTGCTGAACACAGGGCTGATGATATAGAGATGCTTTTGTTATTGCTGAGCAGGCTTTACACAGAGACAAGGCCTTTTCTGCTTTCCATACTGCTGAGCACATTCCCCCAGTCCTGACTCTGAGTGCTCATTGACCCAGCCTGAGCACAACATTCTGGAGCAATGTAAATGGAGGGAAGAGAGCTCAGCATGCAAAGGCTTTCACAAGACTGCCCCAACCTGCAGCATGGACACAAGTACCCTGTCTTTGGTTAGCAGGGTCAGTTCCCCAGTTTCAGGCTGGGAAGGGTCAGAGAGCACAGTGACATCTCCCACTGTCCTGGGCTGACACAGCCCTGACACCTCCTGAGCAAATGTGCTTTGTTCTGCAAGCGCAGAACAGCAGCTTCTTCAGCTGAGGAAAATGTGCTGGGTTTGCTGTAGGGCTGAAGAAATGCAGACAGGTGCAAATGCTGTGGATGCCTGCCAGCACATAGAATGGTGACTGCAAGTGCACAGCACAGTCCTCCCACAGCAGAGATGGCAGGGTGACACTGCAAAGGCAGAGAGCCAGGGGTGGGCTGGTACCAGCACAGCCCACTTGTTCTGAGGACAGATCACAGAGGGAGAGTCTAAGCCACAACAGGCCTCCATGGGGCACTCTGAGCAGCCCTGCCCTAAAAATGGGAAGCACCTATCTTGCACATTACTCAACAGGCACACACCAGGCAAGATATTTATCCTGCTAGCAATGCTCTTCCTGATGCTAGACAACATCAAGCTACTCAGCTGAAATCCAATTTTAATCCTTTTGCAGAGTGAGTTTACATAAGTACAAAAGAGAGTTCTCTATCATTGTTACAGACCTCATCTCCTGAGACAAGGTGAGGCAAGTTAATCAAAAGAGGTATGATTACTAAAGCACAGGAGAAACTGGTATATTGGGACTGAGGTGGTTTTATAACTACAGCTTTGTTTCACCTATTTTTCTCAAGCCTGACTCATCTTTTAAGCTTTCTGAAGTGGTACCAATTCAATGGCTAGCTGAGCTATCAACTTTCCACTATTCCTCTTTCACTTCATGCAGCACTCAAGCCTCTACACTAAAAACACTGGCACCACATGGAGAGAATAAATAGTTTAAGTTTAATGCTCACTATGGCTAAGAGTCACTTATGTTAATAGACATTTTTGTTCCTTGGAATTAATCTTCCTCTGGGTTTTTGGTTTGGTTTTTTTTTTGGTGGCATAAATCAGAACAAATTATTTCCCTTACAATTTAGAATACTCTTTCTCAGATACTGAGAGCAGAGAAAGATAATCAAAAGCAATCCAATTACCATATCCTAATGAACTACGATTTGTCAGCTGAGCCAGGGTTACTATTTCCTTGAATATAGCAGGAAAACATCAAAGAGGCTTGAGGATGGTGATTAAAGGCAGTATGTTTAATTCTGCATTTGCAGGAGGCACTCTCAACCACTTGCCTTCAAATCTCCATCAATTGCAATCTCTTATCCTTACTCAGCATTTTCATCTCAGCCTTTTCCAACTCTCCCAACACTTGCTATTCCAGCCAGTTCCTGCTGAATTCGCCACTGGCCTCTGAGTGCTGGACAGAGGCTTTCCTTCATGAGCTGCAAAACTTTCACTTTTCTTTAAAGTTAAAAGAGCTTTCTGCTGTGTCACTTCCATGTCCTGTTTTCCACCATCTGTGTTCTGCCCACTCCATCTGAGAGTTCTCCCTGATTCCCTTCTCCAGATTTGGATCCCCTTTGAACAGCCTTTCTGTTCAAGCAGTTGGGACAGGAAAAACTCCTCTCTGTTCAATGCCCATCAGCAGTGCTTCCCTCTCTGCCCAGAAAACTGCCAGTGGAGAGTGACCCTGTGTGTTGAGGAAGAGCTGCTCTGGGTGGCACATCCATCCTGGGTAGGTGAGAGAGACAACAGGAGAACCAGGCTCCCTTGGGCTGCTTCACACCTGCCTCTAGTAGAAGGCAGGTCTGCAAGGGCACATCCTGACACCTTGCAAAAAGCAGAGCAGCAGGAGGGTGCAGCAAAGAGGGAAGGTCCTGACACCCTGTCTAAAAGGAAGAATATAATCACTGTTAGCAAGATGGTGTTGCCTTTGTGCTGATATTTGACATACAGACCTAGCAAACAGACTCTCCAAAGCAAACAACACCCATATTGCAAGCTGACTTCTGTAAGCTGCAATTTCCTGTTCTTGGCTGGCAGTTACAGGAATACTGTCAATATATTCATACCAAAAAGTCCAACCACAAAAGCAAAAAATTAAAGAAAATCTGCCCTTTCTGAGACTGACAAGTACTGTAGATGTTGGATGGCTCTGCTCCTAAATACACCTGCAGTCAACCATTAAATATTGCACAATAAAACTGTGCCACACTGAAAGCTTTGCCCAAGCATTAAAGGCCACCCCTCCTCTAGAGAAGCATTTCCATTCAGCAGAATTAAAGGACCACCACACACAAATAAAATAAATCTGTTAGCAGAGAGTTAGGTGATCTTCAGGAGAACATCACCTTCTAAGAAACTTACAGATACAAAACTCAAAATTAGTGTGGTTGAAAGGCCTTACAGGCTTTTGTGTCCTTGACTGCTTCCTTTGAGCCAAGTCCTGTGTGGAGATGAAGCACTGGGCATATTAATTTCCATGAAGCTCACTGTCCTGGCTGTATTTCTTACTGATTTGAGTAATTTCTTAGAACCATTACTCTTTTAGTGATTATAATCTTGCAGGAACCCTGGCCATAGGGTAGAAGGGGCCTCATGGATGACTGAAACCAGCCTCCTTTGCTTGAAGTAGTGCCATGTAATCCCACTCACAAGACTTGCCAACCCATGTTTTAAACTAGTAAGGCATCCTGTTCCCTGTGCTCTGTGGATATGGGTTTCCAACACAATGCCCTGATGCTTAACTGGTTCTCTTGTGGTTTTAGCAAGTTTTATAGAACACTTACAGTCTTTACAGCTCTACCTGCAAAGCACTTCAAAAGATTCTGTTAAGACTTACCACAGTAAACCTGCTGACTCCATAATACAAATTCAAAGTAATTCCAGGTCAAACCTTTAATCAGAGAGACCTCTGTAAGCTGCTTCTCACCCTTATTAAAGAGATTTAGGAAACCATGAAGGAGGTTGGAGTTACTGCTGTGCCATTTAAAAAGGCTCCGTTAAGATTTGGGTATTTTTATCTTTTAGAAAAAAGCATTTGCAGATTATAACTCTAAGGAGACAATTATAAGAGCATTCTGAGAGTCTTTTCACTTTAACTATATGGGGGAGAAATGGTACAGCAAAGTATGGGAAAGAAAATACATTGCCTAAGCCTTTTTCTTGAATAGGATCCTAACTAGCCATGTCACAGCTGCAGTGAAGTGTCTCATGTTCCTGTGATTTATTACTACAAGGGCCACATCATCTGCCAAAGTGTGCTTGTAAGAAATTAAATGGTTTCCAAAGGAAACTTTCAAATAAGACAGATTTTATATTTGCATTTTCACCCTGATTAGTGTCTGTGAAGCTCCTTTGAAAACTTTTGTATCAAGCACAAATACAAAATTATTTCCAAATGTAGTTTGAATTGGGGAAGGTTTCAGGAAGGAAGCCCAGTTACCCACAGAAAGGGATGAAGAGTCTGTTTACAGGACTGAGAAGGCAGAACAGTACTGAATGAGAAAGGAAGTGGCAAGGTTCCAGCATGCTGTGCCTTGGACCCAATTGCTTTCTGTCTAACATGATGAGTTGTTCACAGGCCTGAGTTACTGTTACCCTTTTTGACCGTGGACAATAAGCCTCAAATCAAGTGTAAGTAACAAATTAAGGGCTTGATCCTACACTCCCAGTTCCCTTTCACTTCAACCTGAGGAGGAAGAATGGTATTAAAACCCACATAAATGTTGATCATGGTGCCATTCCTGATGGGCATCCGTCCAGAAAAATCCCAGAAAAGAAAGCTCCCACAATTAGCCTAGCTACTGCAGACAGACAATTTCAGACCACAGCAGAAAATGAAGAGCAATATTTCCATTGATCCCAATAGCATCAGAAAACCTCAGAGTCAGCCTTTCAAGACTCTTGTTTGCATATGAGTGTTTCTGTCAACTTGTATCAAGTTCTCATTTTCAAGGGGAAATAAATTTAACCTCACCATATGTGTCCATTACTGTAAGACTGCTCTGTTTTCCTCATGTAGGTCAGCAAAACTGAGTACATCTGTAAAGAAGTCCCAAGACTTTCATCAGAAAGACCTTGGAAGGATACCTTATGAATCTATTGAATGGTTTTTTGTCACTAAGGTATGGAAAGAGCCAAAACAAAATACAAATACATGGAAGAGTATTTAATAATCTAAATAGATTGGCAACCTGTAACACTGGGTATTCTCTGCAGAATGCCCAGAAGTTTACTACTTTAGTAACAGGCCAAACAAACATCTTGGTCAGTCTCAACTTGGCTTATGTTATATAAAATACCAAAACAGCAGCAGTGAGGAAGGACTGACATCTTGGTGGCCTAAAGAGGTGACTTGATTTACAGACGTGCCAGTGGTAAATTACTGTTGTGTCAAATAACATGCACTCCGTAGAATAAATGCTTTAAATAAATAACTTTAGTTCTTTAGCATCAGAATCAAAAAGCACAGATAGTTGCCATGAGACACTGGGAACAAAGCAGCTGTGGTAGTGAACACCAAGGAGGAGATGCTCTGAGTTATAGTCTTCAGAGGGGATGTAAAAAATCCCAGGGAATAACCAGATGCATGAACAGATGAAAATATGTGGCTAAAAATAAAAACAGAAAGGTTTTTTGAACTTGGTCTTCCTACCTTTATCTGTATTCCTCCTAGAGAGGTTTTTCAGAGCTTCTGCAAGAGATTATTTCTGATTTTGAATTTGCAACAGCAGTTGTCCCCAGTAGCACCTCCCTATAAACTATGAATACACATTCAAGGAGCACGAGTTACACCATCACAATACCTCAATCCATTTTCTTTAGCACCAACCTGTAAAAGGATGACACACAACTGTTCAGTCTTCTACTTGCTCCCTTTTCTTCCTTCCAAGATAAAACAAGCATTGTGCCTAAACTACTGCAAATTTCCTTGGGGAGACAGGATCGCATTATGATGAAGCCCATCAAATTTGTTTTAGAATTATAAAATGCTGGGATCAGGCCAAAAGAATCCCTCCAGGCACATGGCATATTTCTCTTCCTATGCATTATATCTACAGTCTCATTCCAATACCATGTACCAAAGCCTTTTCCTCATGCAGAGAAGCCAGGTAACACATGACAACCCACGGAGAACATTTCTCACAGATTCTTTGACAGATGCTCAAGACATGCTGTTGACACTATATTTTTAACCTGGTTGAGATTAATAATTAAAACTGATTCAGCACTGAGAATCTTCTGACTTTGTACTGATCAGGGAAAAATATGTTCAACTGTGAGATGACTAGAATCATTAAAATTCTATTTCAGAGAACTACTGTTAAGTGATAATTTTGCTCTTCAAATTGGAAGAGAGGATTAATAATTGAATCGAAAGACTTACTTATATATATTTGGTGGGTTTGTTTCATAATAGAAAGAATGACTTGAGCAGAAATCCATTAAAATTTTTAGTATTCCCATGCTAGTCTGATTTTAAGCTTTTCCATTAAGCAGCATAGTTATAATGGCATTAACCTACTTAAGCAGCAAAAACAGCACATAATTATCACTTTTAATTCAATCTTTTAGCATGTGAATAGATACTGTACATCACTGACAATTCACATTCCTAAAGAGATTTTTCTATTCTGTCATATCATCTTTACCTCTTCTTGTACTGATATAACTGATCCAAGCATGTATCATTTTTTCCTCAATAAAAATTCATCAGATTAATGAGATAGCAAATTTAAACTCAGAGGTGCAGCAATCAGCTACTGCTTTATTTACCTTAAGACAGATGTTTAGATATAAGGAGGAACTAGGGCACAATTACCCACGTACCAGCATATCAGCATCTTAAACCATGTGTGTACTCCCCAAATTATGAGTATGTTAGCTATTGCACATATTAAAAACAAAAGTCCCCCATAAAGAGTATGGAAGCTCTAGATAAGTTAAGGAAGAGAGAAGACTATGCAACACATAGCATCCCTTCCTTGCCTCTCAGAAAAACCCATTATTTACTGCCTTGGGACCTCCTTTTCTTGGCAATTAGGAAATGTGGCCTATTTGTACCTACAGCCCCATCCAGCAGTGGCAATGGCTTGCTCCCTGCCCTCACAAGACTGCTGGAAGGTGTTGCTGGTGCAAACAAACCAAAATTTACTTCCCATCACTGCCATCCTCAGTGCCAGCCCCGCAGGGAGCCAGGAGTACTACTGAGTATAGAAGGCTCAGGGATCTCCAGGGGCCTTTCTCTTGGTGCCCCCTCCCATACAACTGTCCCTCTTTCACATTGTAGATACTACCATCTAAGTAGTATCTAGGAGCTAAGGAGCAGTGGAACATTTACATTTTTATATATTTGTTAAAGGCCAGTAAAAGGCAGAGCACAGGAGTGCTGTTCTTTAGTTGTCAACAGTCCAGCTTTTGCAAAAGGCCGCAGCACAGCAGCTGTGCAAGTGACAAGTCTAAATACAGCCCACTATTTCCAAACCAAACTTAAAGAAACTAGGCAGCAGGCTTGGACTGGTCAGGCTGAGCCCCTGTGAGGCAACACAACACTGCCAATATCTATTTGAAAGATAAATGGGCTGAAATCTAACACAGTGTTGATCTCAGACGCAGCAAACTCAGACCTTGTCCACTCTTCTCTCTTGCCCGCAGTCTATGCCACTCCCTGCTCCCATGTGCCTGCTATTCACTGCTTACCTTGCTGCTTCCCCAGAAACTAAACAGCTTCTACACCTGATCACAGTGCTGGAGTGACAGCATCCCCTCCTCCACCAAACAAGCTCTCTCTTTCACAGGTCCTCAGCTGGCAGGGAAAGATGAAACAGTTCTTACCACACCCCAGGACCAGGCATTTAATGTCTATGGTCCATTTCCTCTCCATCACAGATCTACAGGTGCAGGACAGGGCTCTGAGTTCTGCTCTAACATCATTAGTAATTCCAGTTTGTTGCAAACATGTATCTAGCAGATATTTCTACCTCTACATACACAGTTCAGAAGTCTTCAATTTCAACATTGCTATAAGAAAGCAAATGTCTGCTTGGAGAATCTAATACTTGAAAGCCTCGATTTCCTTAGAAAAACGAAGAGATGTTAACATTTGGTACAAGAAAACATCTTGTGGAAGTTACTGACATTCAGGCCTCTTATATGCTCTATTTCCATCCTTCCTCTTTCTTTTCTTCCCTTAGTGGGTTAATATCAACATAAATTCACAGGGCTTTCCATCTAGTAACAATAGCCATTTACTAACCATAAGCCCTTTTACAAAAAATACCATGCCAGAAGCTTTTGTGTCTCTCCAGGCTGCAGGTAGCCAAACCAAGGCAATGTCTAAAATAGATTTTCTCAGACACTGGAACAGAATCTGTGTTAACCAAAACACAAGCCTACCCCTGTGCTCAGGTTCCATAAACTGTCCATAACAGACATCAATGCAGCTCCAGAAGAGCAAGGTTCCCCTTCTGGCTTCTCTGTCCACGTCACTGCTGCTCACAGTGGTGCTTCTTACCTACACAATCTGAGCCTGCAAAATCATAATTTGGAACCATAATTTTCTGCAGAGGGCCTTTTTCAAATAATCCCAGACTGACAAAACTAAGCTCCTTAAAGATGCTGCAAAATCACTTCCTCACTGTTTCACGCATTTTATTTTAAAGAAGAACCCATTAAGAACCCATTATTAAGAACCCATTCCTTCTAGAAGAATGCTATTTTCATCTCAACTTTTTTTTTCCTTTGGGATCTTGAAAATAAGATTTTCCTATCTTTGCCTTTTTTTTTTTTATTGTCTGTTTCTATTTGATCAATGATGATTCATTTTTTCCTGTGCTTCTAAGGGAGTTGACATTAAAATGCCTAGTTTATATTCTCTTTTTGTTGTACTTTTGCATTGGAGCCAGTCACAATGATGTCAGCTCAGCTCTAGGCATTGTCTCTTATAGTTCAATTCCAGCTGAATTGCTGGAGCCAGCAGGACATTAGCATTCACTTGATTGATTTAGCATACTCAGAAAATAAGATGGGTTTTGTATTCAGCGACACACATGAAAAACTGAAGAAATTACAAAGCAGTCCAAAGTTCTTTTGGTGTCACATATCTTTTCCTTCTCACATACCTTCCTGTGCTTGAGGGCACCATCTCAATAATGGCCATTTCAATGCCAAGCCCTTCCTTGACAGTGCTCAAGGAAGAAAGAGGAGAGAAAAGCATTTTAATTTTTTTTTAACATAGTTCACCAATTTAACAAATTTCAAGGCTAAAAGATCATATTATGCATTAGCTCCTATATAGGATAATTTCAACTGTAATTTCCACATTTTGTCCAACAATTGGAGAGAACACTTTTTCAAAGGTAAATACTTCAATCTGAGTTCTGAAATAAGTATTAAAATATAACACTTGATGGCTTTAAAACTTTCTTCCCTTGTCCAGTGCCTACCCTTATGACAAGGTTTTGGTGTTGTACGTGACTCATGATGCACATGATCTACAAAGAGTTTGTGTCTTTTCAGATTCCAGATTCTTAAAAGTAAAACTAAAGTGAAAAAGGGAATGCAGGGGAAAAAATTTCAGAAGAGGTGGCTAAAGTGCAGCTCAGGAATCCATCTGCCTCCAAAAGAAATGCTGAGACAAGCAGGTGCCTGTGAACTGAATGAAGAAATATGGCTTTATTTCCCTGCAAATTAGAATCTCCACCTCACTAGTTCATGACTTCAAAACAGAGATTCCCAAAACTTTTCAACAATAGGACTGAAGACCTCAGCAGATATGTTTGTTCAATTATACACTTTATGGGCTGCATGAAACTGTTGGAAGGACCATACTGTAAGAGAACATGTTTGACCTCTTCTTAAAAGCCTTTTTCTTGCACCATCTCTGTTGGCTCCAATGTGTGTTCAGCTACTCAAGGTGAGTTTGCAATCTTCAGACCATAACCATACTTGACCCCTGTGACAGGACCTTTTACCTCCTGATACAGCAAAAGCTTATCTCTACTTCCCCCACGGCTAAGGTAGGCCAGAATGGTTTGTCTTGGGATTAATTATCTCAGCTGAAAACACCTTCAGCCAGCAATAAAAATCCTTCCTTGAGTGGTGGGAAAGGATAAGCCAGAAATAAGTGATGGACAGAGAAGCACTTTTTGCAACTATAAAAGACCACTATGATTTTCATGAAACCAGAAATCTCCTATACACTCTCTGAGTGTGTAGAGACTTCTCCTCAATGTGGTGACATTCACATCGAGATGCTTCCCTGGGACTAAGAGAAATGAGGAGACTCTTTGCACACCACTATCATTTGTTGGTAAGTGACACTGGCTCCTGATCTACACTATTTCTCTGCTAGCTGTAACATAAGTACCTTTATTGTCGTGCACTGTATTTTTATCTAGTAGTAGTTCTTTTATTTATTCTGTGTTGTAAGTAAGCCTGTTAAAGCCTTATGTCAGTTTTTGTTACGTCTATTCAATAAATAATTTGTGTTGCAACAGGCCTGATTGGTCATTATTAAGGACTTGCAAGTGAGAGTGTGTTTTGGGGTGCTGGCTGCCTTAATAAAGCTACTGTCTACTGCCAGAGACCTGAGCAAAGGCAGGGACTTGTCTAAGCTCTCCCCTTTCATTTGTAACAACTTCCCTCTTCTGATGCAGTCACATGGACAATTTGTGCATTTTCCAGTAGATTCAGCATTATAAATATATGGATTATGTGACAACAACATCAGCTGTCCCAGTTCAACCTCACCTTTGCATTTCTCTTAATTTCAACAGTATCTCTTAATTAGGGAGACATGTAGCTCAACTGGTGTTTTAACTGCTCAGAAACACCTGCAATAGCTCTCCCTGGCTTCAGTTACCTGTTCTGAGTGCAACTGCAGGCTCCAGCCCAGCCTCCCTGCCGCACACACGCATAAAAGGAAGACAGATGGGTCTGGACACTCATTTGTGATCATTAACAAGCAGTGCCTGTAAAAGATGACAACTCATGTGTCAGCTGAAACATTTCACATTAATTGGAACAAAGTTCCTATCAAATATATTTTGATAATAGCCAATCTCTCAAGGATATTTTGCACCACACAGCAAGAATATATTTGATGTGTTTCTTTGGAGGCAAGAAAGAAAACCAGAAGGCAAATGCAGCTACCACCAGTGAAGAAAGACAAACAGAAAATAACAAAGAAACAGTTCTGCTTGTGGAGATAAGCAATGAACCATGGAGCCTATGAGCTCTGTCAGCAGTGTAGATCCTGACATAGGTCTGTAGGTTCCAAAGGCTGCTACTGTTCCAGATGGTGGTAGAGACACTATGAAGGATCAGTAGGAAGTAGGAGATGCAGTTGCAGCTAACGAACATCTCCATGGACAGCGAGTCAGTACTCAAAGCTGAAATCTGGCAATACTCCCTATCAATGCAGGAGTGCATATTTTAATGCAGAACTAGTGCAAGGCCATTTGCAGTGATCTTAGAGGAGTCAGTTCTCCTGGTTCATTCCTACAATGTGACTGAGCATTTCCCTTGACTTTCCTCACTTAACTTCCATCTTAGGGCTGGCTCTTTCTCGGTTACAAGATTTGGTTGGTTCCCAGCCGATGGCAGAGTGACTTCAAATATTTATCCCCTGAAGTTCTTAAGAATAGTTTCTTGCAGTAATTTGACATGGATAGTTAACAGGAGTACTTATGTGTCTAAATGAGCTCCAAAATACTTAACAATCACTGTTGTGAGACCTTATGTATTACGATGCCATTTTAGTCTTTTTAACACCAAGCAACAACTTCAGAAGCCAGAGAGTCTCTCTGGGTTTATAGCATGCTTTCCATGCTACTTAGACTTTCTCTTCACTGATCTACTGCTGGATAAAAGCAATGTTGAAAAGACATTAAAGCAACAGTCAAGATCTGTAGCTACATTAGTCATTCTGTCAGAGACCTGGAAAGAGCCTCACTGAAGTTAAGCAGGAAAACAATTTGTTGAAGCATCTGCTGAAGCAGTGAGTCACAACTCGTTCAAATCTCTCTAAAGTACATGACCAAGCAACTGCTGAAGCCCTGAAAGCCACAATTGATTCTGCAAACAGGAGATACTATAAAAAGCTTTGAACTCATCTCCAGGCTCTGGTATGTGATAAAAACCTGACTGTCCACATATTTATTCCTTTCAAGCAGTCAGGTGGGAAAATATAGGATGAGTGACATTCCCCTAGTGCAGCAACAGAACTACCTGTACAAGCTGACAGTACTCTCCTATCACTGTGTGTAATTGGCATTTAGTTCCACTGAACTGAGCCATTTTGGACATGCACTGACCCAACCAAAGGAATTACTTTGTAACGTTTTTACCTGAACCTCAACCAATTGTTCCCCAGGCCCAGAAGAGCCAAGCAATCAATCGTCTTACAGGTCTTCTTGCCAAATATAACATTGTTAAGCATTGAATTCTACATTACAACCTAAAAAAAAAAAAAAAAACTTACCAAATAACTGAGGCATCTGAGGCATCCAGACAGGTGCCATAAAATCCAGAGCACCTCAGTTGTAAATTGACTAATATAAAACCTGCTAAATTCATCTAACCAGATATACCTTACAGTATAGGAAAAACTTGTATAGGGCTTTATCCTAATCAATGTCTTGGCCTAAGAGTACAGTTTGATCAGCTAACAAAGAGACAAAACTTGTAAAACCTCTTTTTTTTTTTTTTTCCCCCCAAGAGGCAGGTGGAAAAAGGAAACAAACTGTTGTTCTGTGATAGTTGTTCAAATCAGGTGTCAACTCCAAGTTCTTGAGAGTTTATGTGTAGAAAGAGATTCTGACAATCTGGAGATCAGAACAACTATCACTGAAGAAAAGAAAAAGTTATATTTGTTGAAAATATGGGTTTTGGTTTATTCTAAATATTAACTAACTTTGTGTGTGTTGTGCTCTCTGCCAGGGAGGCAGAGGAACAAGAGAAATGTACCATGCTTTAAGCACAGTTTATGGTATTAGTTAGGAAATTTATGGCAGTATCTCTGGAATTTGACCCTGGAAATACCTGAAATACTGATACACTTGATACATATTTGATCCTAGATATACTTGGATATATTTGATTTGATCCTGGATACAGTTTCAGGCCAGTTCTGCCTTTCCTTTACTATTCTGTCCCCATTCATATACCTTCTCATTTAAAAGTAGAGTTTGTGCTGAAAAGTTGAACTTTTCTTGCAAGATACGGGTTGAGATGCAGATTGAGCTCTGGGTGGGAGCACGAGGTGATTCTGAACTGCCAACCTTTGGAATAAGGTTGATGCCAACCAGGAGAATGGAAAGAGAGACATAGCAGGACCGGGAACTGCCGATCTTTCTGGGTAATAAAGGAGAGGAGGATGGGCCCCAGTGAGGTGGATGGACAGAGAGACGGGGGCAGGGACAGAGGACTGAGGAGGGAGAGTGACACTTGTGGGAGGGGACACTGTGACGGGATAAAAGCCCAGGGGATCCTTAATTGGGATTGTCCTCGGAGGCACCAGCTCGAGCTGTTTATGTGTTGCTGTGCCGGGAATAAATCCCTTTATGGGACGACACATCTGAGACTCACCTATGGGAAATTTGGGGTCGAACAGGTGAGGAAACCTGGTCTGACTGTGTGAGTGGGGTGTGTGGGGAGCCAAGCGGGGGACCCGTCGTGTCACTGCGGCTGCCGTGAAGAGGCTTCTGTCCCAGCAGCGACTGTCTCTGGGGCTGGGAGCGTGACTGCCAGGGCTCTCGTGAACGGTCGGACTGGGAAGGTTCTTTAACAACTGCGCTGGCACAGCAGGGCCCGCTGCCAGCCCCGCAGCGCCCTGCGAGCGGCTGCTCTCCCCGTGAGG
>VZRH01003989.1:109161-119362 GCA_013397555.1 Urocynchramus pylzowi | reverse complement strand
TCCCCGCGAAACGCCGCCACGCGCGGGCCGCCTCAGCGCCCGAGCCCGAGCCGCGGCCTCTCGGTGCTGCGGGTGGGGAGACGGCGGGGCCGTGCGGTCACGGCAGCGGAGAGGGGCCGGGGCACAGGGCTCGTGTCGCACCGTTACCGAGAGCCGCGACCGGGAACCTGGATATCGCCACCCCTTTCACCAGCCTTGTCCTGGTGCGGGAGATAAGGGAACTGCAGCCGGGTTTAGAAATTGAGGACTGCATTAGAACCATGTGGAAGCTGCACTAGTGCACTTATTCCTGTAAGCTCTTACAGTGCGTCTCTTTTCTAGGAAAAATGATTTCTGAAAGCAGCTCCTTCATCAAGGGTGTGGTGCTTGGAGGAGTCTTCTGCATGTTGGTTACGCTCCTCGGACACATTAAGGTGGGCCATGGGACCAAAGCACATCACCACGAGCATCATCACATCCAGGCTCCCAACAAGGAAGATGTCTTAAACCTTTCAGAAGGTGAACGTGTGGAGCTTAGTAAAAGCATCCATGTTTACTGTATCATCCTTGTCAAACCAAAAGATCTGGGGCACTGGGCTGCAGCAAGGGAGACCTGGAGCAAGCACTGCGACAAGGCAGAATTCTACAGCTCAGAAAAGGTCAAAGTGTTCGATTCTGTGGCCGTCAACACGAACGATATGTGGGCGATGATGCGGAAAGCTTACAAGATAACGTATGAACGCTATAAGGATGAGTTCAGCTGGTTCTTCCTTGCATATCCAACGACATTTGCTATTATTGAAAATCTCAAGTATTTCTTACTGAAAAAAGACCCCTCTGAGCCTTTTTACATAGGCCACACTGTGAAATCTGGTGACCTTGAGTATGTAGATGGTGAGGGAGGAATCGTCTTAAGCATTGAGTCGCTAAGACGACTCTCCCATGTTCTTGAAGACCCTGACAAGTGTCCAGAGCAGGGAGGTATGATTTGGAAACTGGCAGAGGACAAACAGCTGGCAATCTGCCTGAAGTACACCGGCGTGTTTGCCGAAAACGCTGAAGATTCCGAAGGGAAGGACGTCTTCAACACGAAATCCGTCGGGGCCCTCATTAAGGAGGCCATGTCCACTCACCCGCAGCAGGTGGTGGACGGCTGCTGCTCCGACATGGCCATCACCTTCAGCGGGCTGGCCCCCAACCACATGCACGTGATGATGTACGGCGTGTACAGGCTCAGGCCCTACGGCCACTCGTACAGTGACGCCCTGGTCTTCCTGCCCCCACCAGGCTCGGACAATGACTGACGTGTCCTCAGGGAAGGCCTGCAGCCGGGGAGTCGGCTCTTCTCGCAACACACAGCTGTACTGACACATTCTGGTACTGGTGTACAGGTTCTTTTGCACACTGAGGGTTGGTAAAGCTCTTAATTTTAAAAGTGGAAGGAGAATTTTTTTTCTAAATCTTTTATAGAGAAATGCTTCTGGCTTTTGACAGTGCTGGAATGAAATGATAAAAAGAAGATGTTAATGTTTATTATAAAAGGAAATTAAGTTTATAGGGGGGGTTTGTACATGTAAATATTTATTAATGAAAACTGAAATGAACTTTAGTCTACTCTTAAAAATATATTTTTGCAAGACTTTGATTATTTCAGTTCTTCCAGGCATTTCTAGAATGTCTTTATATCTTTCTAAGACGTACCAATAAAAATGACTACAGATTCAGTCTCAAAGACTGTAACTTGAAGCTATTTCTTCAACACTGAACTACACAATAGCTTGAGCTTATACAGCACCTGCCACCTCATGTACAGCCTTCTAACAGCAGGAAGCAAGGTGACAAGAATCCTGCAGCAGAGTAATATCAAGTACCCTTTGGACTACTGTTTCCAAGCACACAAAAGAAAAAGATAAACCATATTTGAATAGGTATTAACATGGTCAGGGAGTCTGTTAGCACAAGATTAATTGCTCATTTAAAATTCCACTCCATCTTAAAGCATGTTAGACTAAGTTTCAGTATTATTTTTACTCCTGTTAGTGGATGCTAGTAGTGTTTACAAGGAAGAAGTTGGTTAATTGTCAATACTATTTGGTGTTTGGTTTGGGGTTTTTTTATTTTTTTTTTCTTTACAATAGCATGCACTCAGTTTTACACAGGTTCCTGGATCACACTCCTACTCACCCACAGCCTGTGCAGACAAAGAGCACTTCACTACTTACTCCATTTAGAATTCAGTGACCTTACATGGGTGTTTCAAGACTTGAGGAAGGTACTACATCCATCTGTTACATCTGTGACTGTCACAGGCTTTTTTTGTACTACGATATTCATAAAACATAGGAGCAGACTCTGTTACCTCACCTTTAACCAACCAGTTGTAACACCCTACCCAGAGCTGCAAGTGGGCAGGTGGAGAAGTGAAACAGCTGCTTCAGAGCTGATGAGATTATCCACATCTTGGGTTTTTTGTTTCAAGCATCAGGTTTTTGACAAGGTAAGACAACTTCTCAGACCCCCATACAAGCTCCCACAGCTCAGCTGCTTTTTGAAAGGTGAGACAAGATGCACCTGCTCGTCCTTGCTGTCAGTCAGAGCTCAGCTGACAGCAACACAAACACAGCCGACTGCTGCCAAAAGCCAGGTAAAACTTGTACCTTTAATGTTTTGCTAAACTGGTATATAAATCAAGCCTGATTTGACTTGTATCTTCTTACAGAATAACACAGCTGCAAAACCTTTGACAAAACCAGGTAAAGCAAGCAAAACTCTCTTTTCCATGTTGTTTTTGATTATTAAAAACAATTCTGACCCCCCTGCAGCAACAGCAGTCTTAGGAGAATGAGAGTGAACAATTCCAACAAGAAAAAAATCTCATTTGTCACAGATTTGAGGTGCTGTAGGACAACAGGAAAAGATAAAATGGAAGGGTTAAAAGCAAACCACATAAGACAAGATGAGCTCATTTTACACCAAAAAAAAAAAAATAATACCAACACTGAAGCATGAACTGATTTCCCATAGTACTAACCAGAAATCAGTACATTTACAATGAAATCTTTAAGATGCACAGAAATGTTCACCAGCATTCTAAAGTTCTGAGGTGTGAGCAGAACTCCTTCTGCAACACTGCTTAAATTTTGTCTTCCTACATTGATAAATAGTTTTCGGATTTACCCTGTCATTTTCAGAAGTACAGTCTTGTAAATAATTTTACAGAATTTTAAAAGCAGCATTCCTTCTGCCATGTCTTAACTTGGCTTTAGAATCAGATTGAGAACACCTTGGCTACTATTGTCTGTAAAGGTCCCAGGGTGGGGAAACCAAGCCTGCAGAACAGCACCACAAGGCATTGGCACACAAAGTTACATTCTGCTGTTGTAAAATGCATGTGTTAGAATAAAGATTTAAAATATTAATAAATGCTTCCAGAGACAGTTACAAGTGATAGACCTTTAAAGTTTCCTTAATTTATTACAGTATTCCATTTTTCCATAGGCATAGCTTTGGGTATGCTGAACAAAGGACTGGGTTATCCAGACAGACACACAGTGCTCCTGAACCCATTCTGTAGCTGTACAGAGACATGTGGCAGTGTGCACAAGCTGAGAGCTCTTCAAGTTCCACCTGAAAAAGTTGCTCCTGGCAACACTGAAAAACATGTTTTGCTATCATGCCTTTGTTTAACAGTGATTTTGTTTCTGCTTCTAAAATAAGGCGGCACACAGGGAGTAGAGAGCGTCAGGCACCAGGGTGGCACACACCTCACTGGGAGCGTGCCCACCATTACTAGAAACTCCTCTAGAAGGAGAGCAGTATCAAAGTGTTGGCAGGTAGAAATCTGAACATACATACAGTCTTCAGATATGAGCCACCATAAAAGAATTTCTAATCCACATATCAGTCTGAGTTCATAAATCCTATACAGATAAATGTGTATTAAAAAGAGAAAATCCTTAAGTAAAATGGAGTTAATGCTCTTAATAAGTTAAAAAATAATGTCAAAAAAACCTGATTTCTCCACATTCAAGAAACTAGGTAGACTAACAAGATGGCAATCAGAAGAAAAAATCTGAAATGCTTCAGAGGTTTTATAAACCGTATTTATATTTCACACACACTTTATATTACTCTTTTAGAAGAGCACAAAAATGTAAACATTTCTTGGCTTTTTCCTCCTTTCCATTTGAAATAATCTACTCACAGTCCATGCAGAATCTTTCACCAAATATCTTCAGTCACTGAAGACTCAGGTTTAAGACAAAACAAAATAACTGTAATAAAAAGAAATCTAGAAAACTATTGTAGCCTAACAGTACTTTTGCATTCAACTGATTTATTTAGCATAGCCACAGAACAAAATAATTTGTACATTCAGTCACATTAAAAACAAGGAATTACAAAGCAGTCCACATTTAATCTAAGTGCATTCCTTTGGAGTAACAGTTCCTGTTGTTTCACTTGTATGTCTTCATATGCCAAAGGCCATCATTTAAATAGTGGATATTTTCAATACCAATCCCTTTGTTGACCTTCTCACTGTAGGAGAAAAACATACAGAAGTATTAGCTAGGTTAAATACAAGAGTACTACAAAATATATTCTTTCAAGTAGAAACTGCAACATTTGTCAACTGGAAGGGGAAAGCTACCAGCCACAAAGTCATTATCTTCCACAGCAGGTGGACAAGAAACAATATTTGTTATTACATGTGCTCACATTGCTGACTGATAAGAGGACAATATTTGCTTTCCACATTTTTTCAACAGCTTTCCGCAGTATTTTTACTACTTCTTTGTGGGACACAGTTCTTCAGACAACACTTCTGCTACTTTTCTTAATTTTACTTTATTTCTTTATCAAAGCAGCACAGCAGTTGTGAGCCTTCCCCTCCCAGCACAGGATGTGGTACAAGATGACTGGAATGTGGAATCTAACAAGTTCTGGTTCCAAGTGCGCCAATGACAAAATCAAATGCAGGTGAGCTGCCTCACTTCTAGTTGCAGGTCACCTACCCACTTAATAAAGAATTAAAAATGCTAACTTTATGTGCCAAGGACTTTCAGCTTGTTAAAGACACACTATCCTCCATAGTATTAACTATCTTTTGAGTCATGTCATCTTTTAAAAATTACTGGTTTATGTCTGTATTGAATGTGCTTATTTTTCCAGTTTAAAAAAAAAAAAAACACCAACTAACTAGTTTTGCCACAATAAACAAGACAAATCTCTTTCTGTGAGTGAGAACAAGTCTCATTCCCCTAGAGAATATAATTTACTCTATTTACACCAAGTGTTCTATTACTCACAACCTGTCCAAAAGTAATCAGGAAGGGAAATGCTGCTGACACAATATTAACACATTATATGTAGTAATCACACCAAGAGATTGAAATCCCACTGCCTAAACCAGAAAATTGTGGAACAATGTCATACAAAAAAAGGACCTAACAGGCTGCAGAGAGGAGTGTCATTCCATTTTCCTCTCCAGTTCATGCTGCTTCTCACAGGAACAGCATATTCAGCTGCAAGGCTGGTAGATTTGAAGTTAGGTATAAAAAGGACCTTGGTTTGCAATGATCACAGTGTGTCACTGCTCTCTTAGGACTGGGACACAGGTAGCTTTTCTTTCCAGCTACTCTTGGAGTCTTTTGAAGCACCACAAAGAATCCTTAAGAATATAATTCCCCAACAGCTACAGCAGGTCCAAGTCCAGGTTTCTGCAGTCCCACTCTATCCCTGTCCTCTAAGACATTCCCACCTCTCTGCCTCGTGCTACTATTTCAACTTAAGACAGGCTTGTTGAGAATTAACCACACAAAAAAAGAGTGACTTGTTTTCACCAAAAAAGCTTCCTCACTGCCCCAGGTGACAGACAGGTCTGGAAACCAACACAGCCCAAACCTGCTGGGTGCACCTCACATCCTGCAAGACATTAATAGAACTTAAACTGACAAAGTGATTTAGCTACTTATAATTTTAGCACTATCTGAAAGCCAAGAACAACTAACATCCATTTCCATTTTCTTTATCTCTTTTCCTTTTCAAGTAGTTTTCTGTTTATCCCAAGAAGAATGCTATATTTCACAAGAGGCTCAGCTAAGTTAGCCAGCATATCAAGCTGGAATGCTGGGCTGCATGTGGGTACACCCTGAAGAGCAGGCCACAGAGGAAAAAAAAGCCTGGACAGGTAACCAAGATCCAGCAGGACTTGAGCTCTGCTGTCCCTGCAGACAAAAATCTCTTCAATGTTTTCAATCCTCCCAAATCCAAATTACATCTCTTGCCTAGCCCAGGTAGCACTCTGTACTTGAACAACACATGCTGCAACAGTGGTTGCATATACTCCAACCTAAAAAGCAACAGTGGTGCTTATACTCCAAACTAACATAAGAATAATATGGGACAGGTTGTACTTCAGCTTTTAAAACACTTACATGTCCTCAGCTGACATCTTCATTACTCCCACACATAATGCATGTTGTTTTCCCTCTGCCATAATTGCCTACAAATTACTGCTAAGGAAAACAGAATTCTTTTTAAACTATTTCAGAAAAGTAAAAGCAATATGAAGAAATTACTTCCAAAAACACTTTCAAAAGCCAGTGTTGAACTTTTGACCTTTTAGTAATTCTAGAGTTCCAGTTCTTAAAGATAAGCAAAACAATGCACTGAATTTAACAATTGAATCAGTGTGTAGAACAAAGCATGTATTTATGAACCTAGAACAGCAATTACAGAAGAAATCTCCTAGTCCTAAATTTCTTCCTTTGTGCCTACCCCAGAGATGACAGTCTCTGCCTTTCTGAAGACAGTCTCTGAACAAAACAGCACATGTTTGTGGGGCCATTTTAGACTCCAAGCACAGAAGAACTTAGACACCAATTTAAAAACCGCAAGTACTGAAATCACATGTGTACTTTTCAGAGCTTAGCAACACGTGATGTTAACTGCTGATCTTTTCCTATAGCATCTAACTAACAACAAAAGCAGCACAGCTTGGTGTTATAAATGCTGTATTTGTTCAGGGTTCTTTTCTCAGTAACATAATGAGAGAATTAGCACACTTTCCTCATTTTACATATGATAACTTCATCAAACACATAGAGCAAGTCCTGACTGCAGTAAAGCTGATCCTAAACATCTTTCCTAATTCCCCAGGAACAGGAGAGAATTCTTCTGAAAGGAATACAAGATTGACTAAGGAGGCAGAGGACAAATTACACTGCACCTCATTGACTTTTACCATTCTATATAAGATCACTAAGGAGCTCCACTTACCAATGAGATTAATGGAACAGCAGCCCACCCAACAGTACAGCAGGAATAGTCATGTGGTTTGAAACATACAGTAAGTGAAAAAATATGAACAACTTTAACCTTGCCAAGCAATATCTAAACCTCCGCATCTCCTTTCTGATTACTAGTTATTTCAGGAAATCCAATTAAAATCCAAAGTAATACAGACAATGATCAGTTGAGAAAACAAGAACAGAAATTTAACTCATCTCTCAGTGAGCAATAATTCATAGTTAAGAAGGATACAACAACAGTGTCAACAGCAGCAGGGTAAAGCTTTGCTCCAGGAGACGTCAGGCCAGGGCACATTATGTTAGCTCCACTCAGGACGAATTTAATGGCGCCTTTATCAACCTGCTGATGCGGGAGAATAAATGGGTCTAGGAGGGGAAAGACACAGCATTGCAGTTAATACAGCACCATGACAGCATGAATAGCTCATTATAAAGTCAGTTTAAATGGGGCAATTAGATAGAGAGTGCCCTGCAAGGGTAGGAAGTTTGAGAAACAATTACCACAGCTCCTGCTGGGTGGTACCATCCCAAAAGGACACAAATACTGACCCAAAAGGACCCAAATACTGCCCTCCCAGACCATATCTTTTATCTGAGAACCAAAGGTAATCCAGCACTTCAGGCTATGGCTTCTGCACACTCACAGACCCACAGACTGAGCAACAATTTTTCGCTAGGGAAAACAACGACACGAGTGCCCATCCTAAGAGATCTTAAAACCAAGGGGTCTTAAATCCTGCAAACTCCATGTACTCTCACGACTTACTCCAACATGAAAGAAAAACAGTTTAACATTAACAGAACAAAAAAGGCAAACACGGACAAAATTCATTAAAGCTGTCAGCTCTCCAAGCCATCCTTCAAGTGCAGGCACCCTCCTGAAGTATTTCCAACACTGAGATTGATTGAATAATGTTCTTTGGGATTCAAAACAGAGTAACACAGTCAAGTAGAACAGCAAGAAAAAAAACTGCAAGAGTAAATTGTGAAAAGTAAAAAGCATGCAGCCTAAGTTCCTACAGGAGACTGATATACATCATTAAACTCAGGAAGACAATATTTTTCTAGTAAGAACTTACAAGTATTTGTATAACAACAAGACTTGAAAGAAAAAAGATAGGGACCAACAATAGCAAATTTTTATCTCAGTCCTAAGGGAGCCTTTCAAGATTTTTTTAAAGAGCTTTATACAATTTAATTCTTACTTATCAAAGTTCAGATTGTTTAACATATAGCATGGAAGCAATTAACATAGACATGTGAAATAAAAAATTAATAAATTCCAGCCAAGAAAGTATATTTCTGTATGTTTAAGATCTATTCTGGAATATGCATATGCATGGAATATATGGAATGGAAGATCTTTTCAACTTGTTTCTACAGATGTCCTGTGGAATCACACTGTCACCCTTCTCTTCCCAGCACAACCACCCTCAGGAAACTTACATTTGTGAAGCAACCTTAGCGTCGGGTAAAAAACCCCTTCTCTTTGCCTGAAGAACAGCAACTCCCCATTCACAGTGAGGATTTCTATATGCTCATGACTGCAAGATTAAAAAAAATATATATATATTTCCAAGAGACTACTTAACCATTCTATACTTTAAATATAGGATTTTACTTTATGGAGTCCGGTCTATCTTAGCACCTGAGAATAAAAACAGTCAATTAGCAACAAAATCTGAAAGTAAAAATATTATCTTTTTGTATGACTTGTTCTTCAGCAGCAGTCTCCTGTTCACTACTTCCCCCTTTGAGAAAAAAGAAACCTACTGACAAAATACAAACTGCATTTCCTTGGCGTTGCTTTTTGAATGCAATACAAAGAGTGAATAATGAGAAGGACTCAGCAAAAACGTACTACCCCCAATTTTAGAAAAAGGGGAAAATAATCAAGATAAAACATGGAAGCCCAAAAATAGTATAAAATGTTACTGACAGGAATCCAAACAATTTTGAGCTTCCATGTCCATGAAGCTGAATGCTTCCCTTCAACAACACACTGACCCTTGGAGAGACCCTGAATATACTGCACATTAGCTACTAGGAGGCATTTTTAAGTTCCTCAAGCATCCCACCAACATGTGCCTTTAAAGCACAATAAGCACATGCCAACTTTCTACTTTGGCCATAACACGGACTACTAGCGATTAAGAGATGATGGATGCCTATCAAAAGTGCTAGGTTTATCTACTCTACAAAGTAAACATACAAAGGAAGCAATCCTAGTACCTTGAAAGCAAAGTTTAAGAGAAGAGATACTTACCATCTTACTATTTTGACTGGATCTTTCTTTGGCATGATTTGGTTTAGCCATGGTTCAATAACAGGAAATTGGTCTATCAGTTGATTCTTGATACCTTTAATAACTGAAGTCTTCAGCTGGATACAGTTTGATACATTCTCCTTTTCATCAAATCTGTCAATTGAAAGTATTTTAGAAATGCAAGATTTGCTGCACAAAAGACGCGTTTTTCAGCAGCTGTCTTCAGAAATGTTTCTATTTTCACTATAAAAGTCTAATAGCAGACTGACTGTCCAACTTTCAAATGCAGGATTTCATGAGGCTTAAATTTGTCCCCTGGGAACACTGGGCTGAGGGAAGGCAGGAGTCCCCCCCCCTTAGTAGCCTGTCTTCCTCCCTAAACTTTTTGTACGGCCACAACACGTGTTTAGTCTCACAGATAAACCCTGGCACACAGCGCTATTATATTCAACTCCAAGAGTACTCTGCTGGCAACACAAACACCCACAGCCCTGTTCCGATGCGAATCCTTCCCGTCCACCACAGAAATACGAACGGCGCTCTCCGCCACCCCAAGTTGGGATAAGTTAATGACTCAGCTCAATTTAACGAGCGAGTGCCGAGGGCAAAGCCGAGGGCTGCGGGCGGCGCTGCCCGAGGAGGC
>VZRH01003989.1:81125-105615 GCA_013397555.1 Urocynchramus pylzowi | reverse complement strand
CGGGGAATTCTGCTGCTGGAGAGCAAAATTGAAAGGAACTGGTGGGCGGCGAGAGGCAGGAACGGAAAGGCTCCGCTGGGAAAGGAGTAAAAGCAGAAAGGCAGCGAAAAACTACGAGAAGAACCAAAGTAATAAAGAAAAGGGGAAGAGGAGATAAAGTGATTCCTCCGATAAAGAAGAACGCGAAGGAGAAGGAATACGGAAGGACTCCACTGATGAGAAGGAGGAGTTGAAAGACCCCCCCAGAGACAGCAAACAGAGACTGACTCAAAAACTCTCCCCCTCTCTTTGTCACACCACAAGGATTTGATGCCCCTCAGCCTGTTCACTTCTGTGTGTTCATGTTTCCCACAGGTTTCTCTTCCCCCAACCCCCCAGCTGCAGCCCAGGAGGTCAGACCTGCCACTGATGGTAACACTAGCAGCAGCTCCTCCTGCAAGAAGAGAAAGTTAAATAACAGCAGCAACAGTAATTCCGAAAAAGAAGAATTTGATTCCATTTCCTCCTGCACCTCTTCTCCTTCCAAAAACACCTCCTCATCATCTTCCTCTGTCATCACCACTTCCTCGTGCTCCTCCTCAGGGGTTGCTTCCTCCAACCATCACCTCCAGAAGAAGCTGCGCTTTGAGGACTCCGTGGATTTTATTGGACTCGATGTGAAGATGGCTGAAGAGTCTTCTTCCTCCTCCTCTCCTGCTGCCTCTTCTCAGCAGCAGCACCAGCAACAGCTTAAAAATAAAAGCCTTTTAATTTCGTCAGTGGCTGTGGGGCACCATGCAAATGGCCTGACCAAAGCTGCCTCCTCTACTGTTTCCAGTTTCGCCAACAGTAAACCTGGCTCTGCCAAGAAATTAGTGATCAAGAACTTTAAAGGTAACAGGCCATAATTTGTCACAACCTGTGGGGAGCTGACACTCGACTTTGTGTTTTGTTTTCAGCTTGAAAACCGGTTCCTTTCAAATAGCCCCAGGTTTTGTGGGAATTGCTTTTCTGTGGTGAACATTTCTCTACTTATGTAAAGGGGAATCGTGATTTCTGATGTGTGCTTGCCTGGTCATGTACACATCCTGAGCTATACTTTGCTGCTTGGAATTATTTTTCAGACTCCCTTCGCTCTGTCTCTTGAGAAGGCCTTAATTTGTATGTTAGGTGTAAGGTTTTGCTACTTAAGTGTGTCAATCGCCTTTGTTTAAACTTTTAACGTTTGATACCTCTTTTCTGGTAATCCTGATTCAGAGCTTAGTGTGTATTTTAGCCCAGTTTACGTTAAGTCTTTGTATAGAGTGTGGGTTTTTTTTTAAATTGGCCTTGAATCTGCATGTCTTGTCTCTATCTGCGTTGTCTGTTTATAGGATAATCTGCCTGTGCTTAGTTTTAAATGTTGAAACTAAGGTGATTATCGGGCTATTATGGTGGATTTCCTTTCTGGTTTCCCCACTTGCCTTTAAAGTAGGTAGTTCAGATTTTTGCAGTTTTTTCTTTGTAATATCCTTACTGCAATGTTTAATTGTATTATCTTTTCTCTGTCTTAGCTTACTCTTACTTTACAGTTTACATTATTTTATAAATTCTTTCCAAATTCGTGTTTAAGATTTTTGAGTAGTGTTAGTAGAGACCAAGGTGAAGTAGAGAAATTAAACCTTTTCTGATGTGATGCTGCTTCATTTTCTAGTAAACAAAAATACAAACAGGTAGGCAGAAAGCTTAGCTAAAATGCTGCCATTTTTTCCCTATAAAGATGAGGCTATCATGGGCTTTTTTTATTTCCTGCTTCTTGCTGTCTTCCAAAATAGTCCAGGAGTCTGCTTTCTTGGGTTGAAGAAGAACCTCTTTCTCCTCATGCGTTTCAGTTTGTGGAAGGGTAAAAGATATCATGGAAATGAATTTTAAATTTCTAAATATGCAGTTGACACAAATGTTCTGTAGACATATTGCATTAGGTAAGAATTAGTAATGTTTTGCAGGAATTCATGATCACACTGTAACTGTTTGCTTTAAGGTTCCAATTCTCAAAAATGTTCTCCGCCCATCACAGCATCATAATTTAATTTGACTGATTATTTTCAAATACAAACCTATGATGCATTATAGGCTGCTCTTCAGTTGCTTATGCACTGTTATTTTAAAGGGAAGTTAACTTCTCACGTTTAAAATACCTGTTAAATGTCATGGATTGCATGGTGCTGTGATCATCACGGCTTATGAATTGGTATTTGAAGCACTTGCTTAAAAAGGATGTCTTGGTATTCTGACAGCCTTGCTTTTTATTTACTCTCAGATGCTAAGCTGAATAATAATCTCAAGATTTTTGTGTTTATCATAGTGTGATAATAATAACATCCTTTACAACTTAAATAACTTCCTAAAATCCATAACCTTGGTGTTGTCTGCTGAGCAGCATAGTCAGGAGTTGCTAGTGAAAATAGCCAAGTCCATAGTCAGTTGTCTCTAGATCCAGATCAGGCAGCTAATGTTGGGATATTGCCAATATTGTAGAGAAATGCTTGGAAGAACAAAATAATTACTTCTCTCTGTTAGTTATTTCTAAGAAAATCATAAAGCTTTAAAATTTGTTTTTTACTTTTAGGTGTGTAAAAGTCAATTTTAATAGAGTATAAACTCTGGGCCAGTTTCACCTGTTGGTAGCATGAATGTGCATGTGTCATCTTCCTCCTCAGATTTTCTTTTTCTGTCTTCTCCATTTGGGAATGTGCTTATTAGAACAAAAATGGTCACTTTAGGTAGTTACAAAAATATAAAAATTTTAAATAGTTCTTCTATTCTGAGGATGTGACTTGGGGAATATCTTAGCACGTTGTAAATGCTTTGGTCTTGCTGAAGGTGCTGCAAAGCAGGGGCATCTCTACAACAGAGCCAGAAAAAATAATGGAGAGGGTCAGATCTGGAGCTGTTTGAATATTAAAAGAGGCTTAACTCTAAAAAACATCCACTGGCCAAACCCAAGAGAGACATATATGGATTCCTTTAAAATTGGAAGGTTTTCCTTGGGACCATAAAGCCTGTACAATAATTACAGTGTTTCTTGAGGAGTTCTTTCCAACTGTTAATACGGAGTAGAATTAATGAGCAGTAAATGAAAAACTGAGATACACACAACTGTGATCTTTTAATGCATCATTTTTGCTTTTTATGTTCCTTTCTTTTGGCTCTGCTGTCCTGGTAATGAGAGTGTAGGGAAGGTATAGATAATTTTTGCTGGTTTTAGCCCTTCTTGAGCTGCTCAGGCACAGGATTGTGATTTTTGTAAACCACAGGTACTGTTTGGGCTACAAGTGCTGTGGTGTGTATATGAAGAGCAATGCTGAATTTCTTCAATATGTTACTCTTTCAAATGTGAATAAGATACTGCTATTACACAAATGCTTTCTTTCCATGTAAGTATAAATTAAAAGCTGGACCATCAGCCCATACCTCTTTCCCCTCAAAGCTACACACTTTTCATTTCTGTAAAAGGTTCTGCTTTATCTAAATACATTCTCAAACTTTGTATCGTTTATTTTAAAGATAAACCCAAATTGCCTGAAAACTACACAGATGAAACCTGGCAAAAACTGAAAGAAGCTGTAGAAGCTATCCAGAACAGTACTTCAATTAAGTACAATTTAGAAGAGCTCTATCAGGTAAGTGCCTTAAGTAAAAATAATAGGTTAGGGCTTTTGTGTTTTGTTCTCAGATTTCTTTGCTCAAAACACTTGATATGGTGGTAAGAATATGGCACTTTTCTTGATAGCTGCTTTTGTCCTTGAAAAACTTGTCACCAAATAGTTTCTTCATTTTACAATCGTGAGTTAAAATTTCATAAGACCTAGCATCGAACTCATATGTATTTTTTACTTGCCTCAAAAAAACCCCAAGGTATCGTTTCCCTTGCAGCAGTTGATGAGAATTAACTAAGGCAAGGAGCTATATTCCCTTTACTGTTTAGGGGGTTGTGGTGTTTATCTGCTAAAGGAGAAATGTGAAATCCTCAAATATTGGTGTTTAAGAATAAGGTGACTTATATTAAAATATAACTTCTTCTCTGAAGAAAGTATCTGTTCACGATCAAGTATGACAAATCACTTAAAAACTGAAACTTTCTATTGACTTCTAGTAGGTAAATAGAACACCATTTTTCCTTCATGAATTTATTTGGTATAAACCAAATTATTTTGGTTTGATTGTCATTTTCGGGCATTGCAGCATTCTTTTTATTCTAACAGTTGAGAATTCAACTTTATTGCCGACAACAGCTCTGATTGTGTTTTCTTAAATACTTTAGGAAGTGATCAGATTGAACTGCATTTCCTGATGTTTTTTAATAAGCTCCACTTCTGCTTTTTCAGCTGAGTGTGCTGGAGAGATTTCCCCCTGCTTACCTTTTCCCTACTAACGTCACTTGTTGGTTTTAGCAGCATAGCAATGGTGCTGCTTTAGCTGGGTATTAAGAAGCACTTTAACTTTTTACTTTACTTCTAAAGCCTTTATTACCTGGTTAGTTGTTTAATTTGTTCCTCTGTGGGTGTATATAGACTTCTCACCATCACTTTTTAGGGATGGTTCTTCTTCTTCCCCTGCCCTCCCCTTTTCAACAAAAGCTGCATTTGTATATGAGGAAAAAAATCCTGTTTGTACAAGGCTTGGGGACAGATTTAAGGAAGAATTAATTGCTGTTCTTCAGTCCACGGCATTCTTGAGATCACTACAGTCTTGTGTAATGTTCAATTAATTAACTAAGAATACTGCTTTTTTGACAGTTTGTCAGAATAATAGCTAGTATTGTTATTTTTGCAAAAAATAACTTTATAGTAAATTACAACCAATTGTACTGGGTGGTATTGTAAATTACTTACTCTAAACTGACTAACGGTGCAAATAACTGTTAATTAAGTGCTTGAAGGCTATCTAAAGTTGTTAAAAAATACAGAGTTCTATTGAAATACTTGCTTCTGTTTAACAGTGTTGCTTAAATTTCTGCTCAGTCTTACCACAAGCTTAACTTAATGTTGCTTGTGATCAGAAAACAAAAAATAAGCTTTTTTGTTTTAAATCTCAGTGATTCAACATTGTTATTACTTAGGTACTTCTCAGTGAAATAGAGTGCAATCAAGTATGATTTTTTTTTAAATATAAATCTAAAAATAAATGTCTTGATTTAAAAATAGTAATAGGAATCACTAGTGTTTTTAGATGCTAACTAAACTAATGTCATTTCTGAACAGCTGCTTGGTAAAAGGATCTGATCCCAAATATGCCTTGGCAGACACCATTATCCAACATAGAGGGGAATTTTAAAAGAGTCTGCAAAAGTTCTGCTGCACACCTCAGAAGAAGATAATTCTTTTTTTAATGGAGTTGAACTTCTTGCATTTGGTTTAACTCTTGTGTGTGCTAGAAAAATCCCACTGGGACAATTTTTTGAAGCTTTATTTCTTTGCAGGACCCAAGCTTCATACTTGCTTTGTTCCTCTTCAGCAAACAAAATTACTCCCATCCTTGAGTAGCTGAAGTGCTACAGAATTGAATGCTTCTTTCATAGAATAATTTTCCTTATATTAATACCTGAAAGTAGAGATCTAGATCTTTGGTACCTGATATATAGCTTTTTTTTTTAATCAGTTGGAGTTAAGTACTTCAGGAAAGTTCTGATTTTTTCTCATCAGAGTTGTGTTCAGTTCTTTTTCCTTACCACACAAACCCAGGTGTGGATGCTGCAGTTAAAAGGAAAAAAAAAAAAACCCAAAAAAAACCCACAAAGCAAAACAAACAAGCAAAAAAAACCCCCCAAAACAACAAAAAAAACCTCCCCAGAAAACCACATCTAACTGTGTATGTGTTACACAAAGGAAGTAGGGCTCTTCAGATTTTCTCACCATCATTAGGGCACAGATGCCCTGAACAGAAACATTTTTTTCCACTAATTCAGAACAAGATAACTTTGTGAACTAGAGGCCCTAAAGTTTTCACATGTATTGATGTTGATACGTTTTAGATACTGTTGGTATTGTCTAGCATTGGTAATTAAGCAAAGCGTAATATTGCAGTAAGGGGTTAATCTCTTAAAAATTAACTCATTTCTGTGCCTGTCATCAACAAAAATGTGGAAGTTTTGTACTCTATGTTCAAAAACCCAATCCTAGCAGACAGGTTTAACACTTTGGAATTTCTGATAGATGTAAATGCTGAGCTTTATATGAACACTCCATAAAAGCAGGTGTATGTTAACACACGCTTATTTCACTAAGAGTTAATTATATGCATTTGTCCCTCTAAGGTGCAGAAGCTAATTATTTTGAGGATTTAGAGCAGCAGTACTTGTTTGATTGGCAGCAGTTGTAACAGTGTTGGGATGAGGTGACCTGAAGTCCAGGACAGAGGCTGCTGGTGTCCTGAGTTGGTGGGTTGAAGGCAGAGTAGCAGTGGTTCTGCAGGTGACAGACAAGTTCCATCCAAAACATTCACCTTCCCAGCTCTCTTTGACTTCTCCAAAGTGGAAGAAATTAAGAAACCTACAAAGATTGCACTTTCTGAAGTTCTAATCAGGCTCTTCAAGCTCAGTGTTTTCCATGCCCTTGTTCTACTGAATCAAGTATCAGGTTATATCCTGGTTTGCTGCCTGAACCTGGTTGTCCAATAGCAGAATAGAGTTGAGCAGTGTTCATAACCTCCTCTGAGCAGTGAACTATAGAACACATTTTCCTATCACTTTATTCTATGTTTGGTGTTTCTTAAGTGTTGAGGCTGAGAGTCAAACCTGTTGCTATTTCCAAATTTTAAGATATGAATACTTGGGTGATAATTTTGGCTTTCCTTAGAGTCTTCATTCAGACCTGTTTTGGTTAATTGCACATTCACTCTCTTGCTATACCTGTTTACTTCTGACACTAAGCTCATGCAGGTTTGGGGAGTTCTGCGGTCATTGTGTGGGATGGTTTTTGTTGTGGGGTTTTGGTTTTCGTGGAGTTTTGGTTTGTGTTTGGTTGGGGTTTTTTTTAACTCCTCTGTGTGCTAGAGCCAGTATTAGATATAGTGCACTTGCACTCAGAATGATTCCTGTTGATACCCTGGGATGAACCAAAGAACTCTTGTTTAGCTATTTTGATTGTTGCTGTGCTTTTAGTGGTGGCTGTTCACTGTCTGCTTCTGTTTGGACTGTTGGGAAGTATTCTGGGGTAATGGCATAAATCTGCTCTGTGCACTTCTCAGCTATGCAGTCCCTCCATGGTTGCCTGCAGGTGCTGGGGAGCAAACTTTACCTTCCAGTTCTTTTTTTTCCCAAGGAGCTGGTCGTACTGGCAACTGAAGTCTTTTCCAGTAAATAATAACACAAAGCATTAATTAAAAATCAAATATGCTTTTCCTCTAGCTTCTACAGGTGCTTTACAGAATAATCACTTACTGTGTCTTTCACTGGCCTGCAAAGAGTTAAAGTTGTTTAGTTGCTTTCAAATTCTGAACAATGGGTTTGAATTTTAGAAGTCTTGAGATACACTAATGGACTTAAGAATGATTGTTTTCTTGATCAGTGTCCAAGACATGGCCCCATTAAACTTCTTTTCACTTCTTACTGTGAGCACAGTGGTGATTCTTCTAATACTTGATGAGATCTAACACTTGATGAGATCTATCAATCTGGGATTGTCACTGTAAATGTAATCATGCTACTAATATTCAGGATTATAATTAAACTTATTCAGGCAGGGAGTTGGTGGATGGATAGATAGACTAGATAACATATGTATATATATGTACTTTTGGGGATGAGGGAGGCTTAATCAAGAAAAGGACTGCAAAAGGAAATTAATCTGGCAGTGCTTTTCCACTAATATCAGTGTGACTTGCAGAGCACAGCAGTTAATAAAATTAATACTTTAAGTGACTGCTTTGAGGTATGAAGCCCAGCAAGCTGCTGGAAGATATTAAAGCACCATCTTTGTTTTCAGAGATGCCAGTCCTGCAGTTCGTGTGAGAGATTGACACTCCAGCTAAATTGATAGTCTGTGAGCTGTTCAGGGCACAGCCTGCCTTTATCTCCTGTTACCATTGCAGTCTATTTCTGGTGTTTTGCATGCAGCAGTTAACTGTGTTAAAAGCTGTGAGAAGCAGAATTCTTGTCTGGGAAGGGATGTCCTCCTTTCTTGTAAAACCACATGTAAGAATATAGCAAGATTTGTTTGTTTCTCTTTCTCTTTACTTCAGGCTGTTGAAAATCTCTGCTCCTACAAGATCTCTGCAAATTTGTACAAACAATTGAGGCAGATCTGTGAAGACCACATTAAAGCACAAATTCACCAATTCAGAGAATATCCTTTTCTTAGCTGTTGACAAGCCAAAATTGTTTTACCTGCAAGTATATAGTGATGAATTTCTTTGACTAGTTCATGACATTAGGCCATGATAATCTGAATTCCTAGGTTCTGTGTAATTGCTTTTGCTTTTATTTCTTTGTGGGACCTAGGAGAACACTACTTGCTCCTTTATGTCTGTAACCACTGAGAAATTTCTTACAGTTTCACTGGTATTTCTGAAACACTTTGACATCTTACAGAAATCTATGTTAGATTTGCAGCAAGGCTTAAAAAGCCTTTATTAGCTGTGTCATGTCAGGCTTTTTTATATTGAACTTGCTAAGCTTAGATGAAGTTAAAAGTCTTCCAACAAATAGCTGTTGGGTTTTTTGGAAAAATAATGATCTGGCAGCATGTCAGGTTCTGAGGATCAGGATGTTTTATTTTCAGAAGTTTGGAGTTGCATCAGGTTGACATCCTGTTAAGTGGATATTAATTAGTACCAGAACTATGCAGTGAGCTGAATAAAAGAAAAATTTGAAGGACAGAATTTATTTCTTAAGGTTAACTCTTAACATGAGCTGAAATTACAGTGCAGTGGTGAGCTCTTATATGTATTGGATATTGTTGGTTTTTGAGGTATGGGGATATGTATGTTTGTTCCATTCCCCAGGGATGGGGGTTAAACAAAATATTCAAAACTATTTAGATAATTTTTAAAAATTTGTTCAGATAATTTTGATTTCTCATTATTGACACAAAGACCCTCATTAAAAAATAAAAATAAATGTGTTGCAAGGATTTACCTGGTTCTTTCTGAGAGTAGGTGAGTTTGTTGTTCTGCCTGCTAAGTGTCTTTAAAAAATAATAAAATTGGTTCATTTCATTTTTTACACCATCTATTAATCATGATTTTCTTAATGATTTCTTCACGGATTCATTGGATAGTGTCCTTTTTCTAAAGAAAATAGACAAATGTTGGCAAGATCACTGCAGACAAATGGTAAGTTTGTCTTTTTAAGGAAAACCAGTTGCTTTGTCAGCCTGTTTTGCTTAACTTTGGTGGGTTTTTTTTTTCAAACTTCTGAAATGTCTTAAATTTATGTAAGGTTTCTTTGTGATATACAGCTGTATGTAGTTTGTTAGAAATCAAGCCCTGAAAATACTTGCCTGTAGTGTGTTTCTTGGCATATGGGTCTGATCTTGGACACAAAGGCACTCCTAACTCCTCCTTCTCAGTTTTAGGCAAACCTTTCTCCTTTATACCTATTTTTAAAGGAGCTGTTGTATTATATAGAAATATGCAAAGTGTCACATTGATCACCTTGCAGGGATTGGCAGAAGATGTTAAATAAATCAGCAGTGTCCAAGAAAGAACTGCCTGAAACCACTTGGTGGGAGTTCTTGTTGTTGTTGAGCATAATTGGTGTTGCTCTTCAGTTTCAAGAGTAAAATGATTGTGGCTGTTTTATTCCTTCTCGTGACAGATTATGATTAGAAGTATCTTTCTCTTCTTGGATCGAACTTATGTACTTCAGAATTCAATGCTGCCATCTATTTGGTAAGGGCACAAAGAACTAAATTATTTGGGGGTGCAGAAATAAAATTATTTGGGGGTTTATTTCAACTATTGCTTATATCTTGCTGATTTTCAGATGGATTTTTTAATATAAACCTCATAGTGACCTGTAAATTACATGGTGAATGTACAAGTGCTTGTTGCAAAGGAAGACTTTTAATTTATTTGCCATAAATTATAGGATTGTTCTAGAATATCTGTGATCCCAAATTTCAGTGAAGTAGATATCAGCCTCCAGTTTGCACAGTTAAAGAAAGGGGTCTGGTCAACAACTGAAGTGCAAGGGTTTGGGGTGCCCAGTAACTGCCTTAGCAGGCACAATATTTCAAGTTCTGTAAGTAATTTGAGGAAAGAGTTACTTAAAATAAAAGCAAGATATGCTTTTTCTACTTCAACTTCTGCTCCTTGTATTATTAATAATTACTATATGCCTTACTGTTCTTTGGTACCTGAATTACTTTGCAAGAGATTGATGGAGGGCCTGACTTTTCCTAAGAGTCACCATACCCATAGTTTCAAATTCATGGAAGGTTTTAACTGGGATGGTCATTGCAGAGATCCTTGTCTGTCACATCACTGAATTCTTCTTAGCTGTGCTTAAGAATTAGAGGACAAAAAAGGAATATTGTCCAACACCATAACCATGGAATTGGAACCCAGGATATTTTTTTTTTTTCTCATGAAGGTTGGTGTTCCAACATCCTGTCAACCAACTGAAATATAAAGATATTGCAAAAGTTACATGGTTATTTAGGAAAAAATATCTGCATTGATGTTTAAAATCTGTAGCTTCATGTTGGTGCAGTGTCATGGTTTATTCTAGTGTTGATATATTTGTTCATCTTGAGTGATTTGGAAGCAGAGGAATGAGGGATTGGAAGA
Organism: Urocynchramus pylzowi; assembly: GCA_013397555.1. NCBI lineage: Eukaryota > Metazoa > Chordata > Aves > Passeriformes > Fringillidae > Urocynchramus > Urocynchramus pylzowi. The sequence continues at coordinate 94,866 of VZRH01003989.1, read as the reverse complement.
ATGCTGGTATTGGCCTCTTTATTAGATCTAGATCATGTTTTAATAAGAGATTTCTGGGATTTATTCTTAAACAATTTATTGAGCAGTCTTTGCTTTCTTTGTAGGGATATGGGACTAGAATTGTTCAGAACTCATATAATCAGTGATCAGAAGGTTCAGAACAAAACTATTGATGGCATTCTTCTGCTCATCGAGAGGGAAAGAAATGGTGAGGCTATCGACAGGAGTTTGCTGCGAAGCCTTCTGAGCATGCTTTCTGACTTGCAAGTGAGTAAACCTGTTTCACCTTTAAACCAGTAAATAGCTCAAATTCTTGTTTAGTGCTCAGTAAGCTTTACCCTGGGTTGCTGTCATGTTGTTTCCCCAGATTTACCAGGACTCTTTCGAACATAGATTCTTGGAAGAGACTAATCGCCTGTATGCAGCAGAGGGACAGAGGCTTATGCAGGAACGAGAGGTATTTCTGGTGTTGAACAATATTTGTTGTGCCTGATGTCAAAGCACATGTCAGGGAGTAGAAATATTCTGCTGCCTTAGTGTACAAGGCAGAAATGTGACCTTTGTTTTATAGTATTCTGAAAAAGGAAATACACGTGCAGTTGCCTTCATTCACAGTGCCAATGATTTTTGATTAAAACTGGAGCTGCTACTTCTGTCAGACCAGTACTGTCTCTCTTTTTCCCTTCTTGTTTGTTTTCTTTAACATACAAAACTACTCTGGCATTTTCAGGTTCCAGAATATCTTCACCATGTCAACAAGCGCTTGGAAGAAGAAGCAGACAGAATAATCACTTATTTAGATCAGAGCACACAGTAAGTGCAATCTCTCTTTGCCTGGTGGTATGAGCTGTTTGGCTCCTCTCCTTTTGAGGGCCATTTAAGTAGCTGCAATTTATTTTTGTTGTTGACTGACCATCAAATGCTTTTCACTTCCCACGGTTCCATGTTTACAATGAAGCACTGTCTTGGCTCACACAGCTAATACCCTTTTCTTCTAAGTCACTGTTATTTTGGCATAAATGTTATTAAGTATTTGCTTGAAGAAGAATAGGCTGCCTCTCCCAGCCCAGATGTCTCTTCTGCTGAAATGTAATTAATCAACTGTTGTCCTACCTGAAAATGATAAGATTTGGCACAGAATATTCTAAAGCTAAAGCCTCTGAATATTTGCAAAAAATATTTGCATGTGGAGTCTGGGAAATGATTGAATATCATTCTTCAATCTTTTCTACTTAAAGGCAGGATGTCCTCCAACACAGTCAGGTGGAGGTCTTCTAACATAAAGCTACAGCTGTTGTGTCTGAGAGAAAATGTAGGTCACTGATATCAAGACCTTTCTGAGAGAGAGGTGTTTTATTGCTACTGTCAAACGTTTTGATTTCCTTCCTCATTTAGCTTGTTTAGTGGCTTCCTTCTTCCATGCCAGTATTAGTGGCCAATTCCCTGTTTTGTTTTAATACCTCTTGACGTGAGGTCTGTTTTTATTCCTCCTTGGTTTGTCTCCCAAGACATGAATGTCCTCCCACAACACATGATTAGGCATATTATTTGATTAATTTTCTCCAACTTTTTCACTGATGAAATCATTGTCCAGCTGCCTACAGGTCATGTACAACAGGCTTATTGTGTGAATTAAAATCATCAGTCAGCAAACAGGAAAAAAATACTGTTTACTGGGGAGGAAAAGGATAAATATGTGTATAATCATTTTAGGTCTTTGGCCACAGATAATTAGAGCACTCCCAATGGTAATGTAATTAACATAATCTAAAAAGAAGGATTTAAAACTGTCAGTAATGGAAAAAGGAAAAGTAATTCTAAACATTTCTTCTGTAGGAAGCCACTAATTGCTACTGTAGAAAAGCAACTTCTAGGTGAACATTTAACAGCCATTCTTCAAAAAGGTAATCTTTCTTCTTTATAGAAATGTTTCTAATTACTGCTTCGGGGCTTTCAGTTCCTGTGCTGAAAGAAAGCGATGGATTCGGGTGCTGGGGGAGGACAAGCTGCATCATTCCTTAACTCCCTTTGCTCCTCAGTTCCCAAAATAGCACTGGCCATCCTCCTGGTTGGAGATAAGGGGACACTGTGCTGTCTTCTGATAACACAGCAAAGCAAAAGGAAAATTAGAACAGGAGACTCAAGCTCAGTGTGTTAAGTGGTTTTGAAGACTTGGAGGTAAAGACAGGAGTACACTTTGAATTATGGCTGTAACAGAAAAGGGAGATACTGAGTACTTGCTGCTGACAAAAAGCAGCTTGTTTTAAACATGTAGTATAATTTGAGCTGTGGAATACATTGCCTCAGTTCTACAGTAGTGTCTGTGGAGTCAAGTGACTCTCTGTTGATCTCAGAGATAATCTGGAAATAGAAACAGATGCAGCAAGAGTTGAATAATAAACAATCAGGTCCTTAGTAGCCAGATTCTGAATGAAACAGGTATGTGAGCATCTTCCTGCACATGCATAACAAACTCTGCATTGTGTGGAGTATCAATGTTTACCCATCTACGTTATTAGAACCTTGCTGTAGAGCATCAGACCTTCTCCAGAAAGTTAAAAAGTGAATGGTGAAGACATTTCTTGAAGCTGATTGTCTTCAAGCATCTGTAAGATTTATTTTACAGCTGGAGTTGAAAGTCAGAGCTGTCTTGCCAAAGAACTTTTCCTATGGATCAGTACAGTGTATTTTCAGTAATGTACTGATGTACAGTACTGTATTTTCAAATCCTTAGGGAATAGTAAAGCAGAAGTAAGCAAAGATGTAGTGATCAGGTTGTTATGTAAAGTACATGTAACCTAAGTGCAATAAAATCATGTGCAATAATAAAATTTTTAAGGTTTCAGCCAGATTTTGTGTTTCACCATTAAATTAGGTACTTTAAAATAACATTAAAACCCAAAAAACACCATCACTAATGGTTTGATAAAAAAATACTAGTTTTGAAGAGGCCTCACTGTAGTAATAAGCTGTGCTTTCTTTGGGTTACTCTGATTTTAATTTCTATTGAAATTCTCACATTTGCAGGTCTAAATCACCTTCTTGATGAAAACCGAATTCAAGACCTGTCTCTTCTGTATCAGTTATTCAGTCGTGTGAGAGGTGGAGTACAGGTTCTCTTGCAGCACTGGATTGAATACATAAAGGTACTGTTCCTAGAACTCTGGAAAGATACCACTGTTGTGTCAGTGGGGTTTATACACAGATACTTGAGTCATCTCTGTAAACTATTGCATTTTTCTAAAAACTGAAGATAGTTGCTTATCAACATGTATTTAATAGACAGCTTTTGAAACATCCCAGGAAAGGTACAGTAACTGTTCTAGCCCTATTGAAGAAAACATTGAACATTCAGTTGAATTATTGAATTCCAAGTAAATTTGGATTTTATAATCTTGCTTATAGTTAGTTTGTGGGACAACCATATTTCTTCAGTAGTTATTTGGGTAATGGCAGAATGTTTGTTTTCTTCCTAATAAAATTTCCTGTGAGAATGAGTGGTAGTTCAAGTTACCAGCCAATTTGAGGTTCAAAAAGCACTTGAATATCAGTTAGGATGATTCATTTTATTTCTCAGTGAAAATTTCACAGAAAATATGGTTGTTGTGAAGGAAGAGTACTATTAAATAAAACTTAATTTATTAAGGGAGCACTAGCTGTGTAAAACCTGAGGATATAGATAATTAAAAAGGGTGTGTTAATTTTGTCATGCAAAACTTCATTTCTTTAGACAGAAGTTCTGAATCCATTCACTTTTTCATCATTTGGTTTTGAATCAATATGCAAGGCCTAGGGATGATTATATAGTAAATACTTCATAATACAGTAATACATAATGCAGTAATACTTTTGTTGTTACTGAAACTAATATGAGTACCAGAAACAACACATTACAAAGGTAACTTCAGATTTTAGAAGTCTTGTCATTTAAATTACTTATTCAGGCTAATTGAAAGATACGTTTTATTTTGCAGGCATTTGGTAGCACCATAGTAATTAATCCTGAAAAAGACAAAACCATGGTCCAAGAACTTCTTGATTTTAAAGACAAAGTTGATCACATTATTGATGTTTGCTTTCTCAAGAATGAGAAGTTTGTAAATGCCATGAAAGAAGCTTTTGAAACATTCATTAACAAAAGACCAAATAAGCCAGCTGAACTCATAGGTATTTTTCTTTAATTTCTTTCTTGTGAGAATTTGGGTGCTGAGTTGCTGATACACTTACAGATGGGATATGCTGGAATTGTGGGTTAATACATGCACAGTGCACATCAGACTGGGGATCTGCTGTGCCACCTGATGCAAGGGAATTGTTTGGGAGGGTAGCATCAAACATTAAAAGCAAATTGGTCATCACTTAACTGGCTAGGCTATAAAGAAGTGCAGAACATTAGAATTTGGGCATTCCAGCAATTGGCTGGTGTCCAGACATGAGAATACTGCTAATAATTAGAATTTTTCAGAAGCTTACATAACTGTGCCACCAGCACATGTGCACAGAGCTGTTAGGGGTTTAATAGGTGGAAGGGAAGAGAGCTGAGGATGCACTGAACCTCTCGTGGTGTGGGGACAGAATCTCTGGTTTGCAGAGAATGTTACTTACAGATTTGTGCAACACATGCCTGGTACTCTGCACTTTGGAATCATTTCCCCACACAGTGAATAATACCTGCTTTGCAATTGGTTGTGCTGTTAGGCTTGTGGAGTGATACTTTCTGCCCTTCTCTCTTTGTATTAATTCCTTAACTGTAATGTGCTTACCAGCCCATTTGAAAATAAAACAGTCTAGTTTGATTGAAACTGGAAATTAAAACAAAATAATGATCTGCTAGAGAAATTCAGCAGTGTAGTTAACACACTTAAATAACTGATTTACATATTTTCATCTGATCTTTTTGCTTCTATTACAGCCACGTCAGTCTGCAACAGCAGTCACTTTACTTTGAGATCACAACATAAACCAAGATTTTTTTCATAGGCAAAATGTTTTTAACATTGTGTATGATAGTAAAGTTAAGATGCAGTCATTGCTTATCTGAAAAAAGATACTAGGCTATAATGTTTGTATAACTTTATAGCCTCTATGAAAATGTATCAAGGTAGCTGTTTTGAGGCTGATAGAAAGTGATTTCAGGATCCTTTCCATTTTCAAGAAATTTCTTTCTTGATTTTACAATATTAGATTTAGAGGTTTTTGTCTCACTGTGATATTAAGCATGTGCTAAACTCTATTCTTCAACACTCTTTTAGCTAAATATGTAGATTCAAAGCTTCGTGCAGGCAACAAAGAAGCTACTGATGAAGAACTTGAAAAAATGCTGGATAAAATTATGATCATATTTAGATTCATATATGGTAAGTATTGGGGTTTTTTTGTGGGGATACAGTTGTTTAACCAGTAACATAAAGGTACTTTGAAATTATTTTTGCAGTCTGGTTACATTTTCAGATGTTTGTTCTCTGTGGATGTGTTTTGTTGGTGTAGTGCTGTTTAACTACTTTGCCTGTCAAATTGCAAATAGCAAAAGCTGTGGAAATCTTCATATTAAGGCCCTTTTTGTTTTTCTGAGCTTTGAATTGGGTCTCTTGTAGGTAATGTTTGTTTAAAACCAGTAGTGCTTTGTGATCATTTTCAAATCTCATCTCTTACAGGAAAAGATGTCTTTGAGGCCTTTTATAAAAAAGATCTAGCAAAGAGACTATTAGTTGGGAAGAGTGCATCAGTAGATGCTGAAAAATCTATGCTTTCCAAACTCAAACATGGTAAATATCTATCTATCTATAATTTCTGTAATTTCTATCCATCAGCTTTTTTTGAAAAGTAGTTGTTTTAACAGGCCTTCACAGAAGCACTGTTGGTATTTCCCCTTTCCATGAGGCCAAAAGCCTCTGTGCAGGTCCTGAATGACTGGTGGGTTTTGAGGAGATTCATTTGCTTTTAGTTTTGTAATTATAACAGGAAAAGCCAAAACTCAGGAAATTAAAAGTGCACAATATATCTTGGCCTGTGGGATAGGAGTTGAGGTTCCCTGCTGAGTAAATCAGTGATGTGCTCAGAGAAAAGATGGCTTCCAATTTTTATTCACTGCCAGCTAGTCATTCTCTAGTCTGGTCTTCATTGTTTCATTGGATGGAGCTTTTGGGTGGTAAGGGTAAGATTTTTAGAGCTTGATCTTGTTCTGCCATCAGGAGACAGTTTGAAAGGCAGCTTATAGGGATTGAATTAATCTGAGTGATCAGTGGCCACCATAGTCAAAGGAATGAACAGTCAGGTCCATGTGGAAAACCAGCTGGGTTGCAAAATAGCTACCACATCAAAACATCTTCCTTTTTCTTGTTTGTAACCTTATTCTGTTCCTTAATTAGAATCCAGGTCTTTATATAAGAAAATCTGGTGAAAAAAGGTCATCTTGCTTAGAAGTACATTCTGTCACTTAGAATAACTACTCTGAGGTGTTGAAAATAAACAAACTAATTTCTAATATTTACATTTTCTCTTTTATAGAATGTGGAGCTGCTTTCACCAGCAAACTTGAAGGAATGTTTAAAGATATGGAGCTTTCAAAAGACATAATGATACAATTCAAACAGGTACTGAGGGAAAGCCCTGTCTGTCCTGTCTGTGCTTTTGAAAATTTTACTGAATTTATTAAAGGTTTTTCTTGAGCAAAAAAACTGAGGCAAGCTTCTTTAAGCAAACAAACAAAACCCACAGCAATAAGAGAATTGTAAACTTAGAAAACATTTTAACACCAGCTCTAAGACATTTTTAACACCACTGTATTCTGAAGCCTGGCTTTTGAAATTAAACAATCTAGTTTGATTGAAACTGGAAATTTTTGCACATTTAGTTCTGGTGACTTTGTAATGTTTTGATTACAAACCATTTTTAACATTCTTTCCTCCATTCACACTTAATTAGACAGATCTTCACCTCAGCCTGCTAAAACACTACATTTGCTGTTTTCTTGTATGGAAGTGCCTTTTGAACTTCAGAAAAGTGCTTCTTCTTAGCTTAATTTTCTTGGATGTAACTTGCAGTTTATACGACAAACACTTCCTGTGATCACTTGTCTTCTCTGCTCTTGCAATGCTTCTTCTAACTTTCCAGTTTTACCTGTAATATGTATAATTAACATAGCTCTATTTCAATTTATTTTGTTTCTCTTTGCAGTATATGCAAAATCAGAATGTCCCTGGCAACATTGAACTAACAGTGAATATTCTGACTATGGGTTATTGGCCAACCTATGTGCCTATGGAGGTCCACCTGCCCCCAGAGGTAATGAACATCATGGGTTATACAAGTATTGGCCTGTCAGAAATGCATCTTGGGATCCACTGACACTTGGTTTTCAATATGCATAGAGAAGGAAATGCAGAACTATCTTTTTTAAATGAAATTTGTTTTCTTGCAATTCCCTTTATCATTCTAAGCCTTGATTTAAGGCTTAATTGATTGTGGAGGAGGGAAGGATGCTTTTAAAGTAGAAATTGTTTCAGTGTTTTGGGATTTTTCTTTCTTTAGATGGTAAAACTTCAGGAGATTTTCAAGACCTTTTATTTAGGAAAACACAGTGGTAGGAAACTTCAGTGGCAGTCAACACTAGGACACTGTGTACTAAAAGCAGAATTTAAAGAGGTGAGTCTATTGTTTCTATTATTCCTGTTGTGTTGTTGATTCCAAGTCTGGGTTGTACCTTAGGGATATATGGGGAAGCTTTTTTGTGCTGTGATGGAAAACTTAACACTGTTTTTTGCTTTTAACCTCCTGCTATCTTTTCCAGATATTGGTAGTTTCTGAACTAGCAGAGTTGGTAGTTTCTGAAACAGATGGGTTAATGTCTAAGAACATGCACCCAATTTCTGTATTGGTGGGGAAAGAAAAGCCTGTTGGGGAAAATACCCACTGGCTTTAGCTCCAGATTAAAAATGGCCCTCATTTTCATAGTGGGGAGAAAAAAAAGGGACCGTGTTTCTTCGATGGCCTTACTTCATCTGATAGCATTAAGCGTCTTCACAGTAAACTTCTCACTACTGAAATAAAGAAAAATTCTGGATTGTACAAGAACACAACTGTTTTGAAAGGGTTTCCAGTTATTCCCCTTCAGCATATCTTCATGGATGAAACATTTTCTCGTGGAATAGGAATGCTTACCACTTCAATTTTCACAAAAGTTAATGGTAAAACAAGTATTATCAAACTTGATTGTTTCAAAGATTCTATGGTTCCTTATACTGTCTTCCTTAAATTAATGTTTGTGTTAGACTTTGATGTAAAGGTCTTTCAAATTGTAATTTTAAGCACTCAGTGCTTTAAGACTTGTCTGGAGTCATCTGATGCATATCTTGGGTGAGTTTTGTCACTGGATAGAGTAGTCCAGCCTTGTGGCCTCAAGCTTGTGCTGCATTTCACAGTAAATACAAGTGACCAGTAACTTCTAGTCTTCCATATTCTCAAGTGAATAAAATAACACCCTGTTAGTGAAATAACTGACATGCAAGAGTGTTTTGTTTCTCATGTTCCACTCATTCCTTTCCCTCCACACCCCCCCCCCAAAAAAAAAAAACAGCTTGGTGATGTCTGTTTATTTCCCTTGTGACAGGGAAAAAAAGAACTTCAGGTCTCCTTGTTCCAGACACTGGTGCTGCTCATGTTTAATGAAGGAGAGGAGTTCAGTTTAGAGGAGATAAAACAAGCCACTGGGATAGGTTGGTATTGAAAACAACCGAGTACTTCCAAGTGTTCTTACTAAAAAAACCTAAACAACTTGTTTCTGCTTTAGAGGATGGAGAGCTGAGAAGGACACTTCAATCTCTGGCTTGTGGCAAAGCCAGAGTACTGACTAAAAGCCCCAAAGGCAAAGATGTGGAAGATGGTGATAAATTCACATGTAATGATGATTTCAGACATAAGCTCTTCAGGATAAAAATCAACCAAATTCAGATGAAAGAAACGGTATATTTTTTTTAATCCTCTGGGGTTTAGATCCTTGGGTTAAGAACTTTGTTGTCTGCCCTTTTACAAGCTTTTTTCTCCTGGTTGTCATGTACATACTGATATCTCTGTCAGAGTTACACGTGTAATTTGGATGACAGCACATACCTAACAGTGGTGATTTAAATGTGTGCCTCTGTACTAAGACACCAGTGATGCTGGATGTCTCTAAGTAAGGTTAAGAGAAGCTCCAATTCTGAAATGCTCTTTTCATCCTTTATCATTCCATGGAGCTTTACTGGCTGTTTGTGAACATGGAAAATTCACTGTGGACTTGTTTCTCTGACAGCCATCCAATGTAAAGTCTGAGCAAAGGTTGTAAATCTTTGTACAAGTGTGTTTTTCAATAGACAATCAGTCTTCGTATTTGTAAAGGCTTTATGTCAGATATTTGACAGCAGGCATTTCACTGTCTTACACTGAGAATTGTCTTGGACACAGAAAGAATTGTTTTTACAGCACTGGTATTCTCATTAAAACTCTTCCAAATGGGTCCTTCAGGTGGAGGAGCAGGCAAGCACTACAGAGAGAGTGTTCCAGGACCGGCAGTACCAGATCGATGCCGCCATTGTGCGGATCATGAAGATGCGCAAGACGCTGAGTCACAACCTGCTCGTGTCAGAGGTCTACAACCAGCTCAAATTCCCAGTCAAGGTGCTGTGCTGATTTTTCTACTTCTAAAACTTTATTAGTTCTTTTTATCTTCCTTGGCCTGCCCTCAGTTGAACAGTGCTTCTGTCTGAAATATGCATCGTTTTAGTATTAGAAAGGGCAAATAGTCACTTTCAGGAATTTCTAAAGCGCCAGTTAAAACGTATTTCCAAAGGATTTCAGCCCTGGAGTTTGTTTGCAGTAAGGGAGCAGCTGGCTCTCCTTGTATGCTGCTGTTCTACTGTTTGCAGTGTTCTGGCAAGGCATTCTTGGGCAAAAGAGAAAATTCTTCCGATCTGAAAACCAATTCTGCATTACAATCTTAACTTGGTTGATACTTTTGAAGTATAGTGTTTTTTCTGGATGGATTGTACTGGTTAATATATACACACACACATATACAGGAATAAAAATAAAATACTGGTGAATGTCTCAAAGCTGAAGAAGCCCACAGTTGCAATATAAAATGACTGGCTTATTGTGTACAAATGGAAATGGGTTTTCAAACAGACAGTGATGCATTGTTGGAATTCAAATATATGGTGCTTTCTATCAATGGAATTGTAAAACAAATGATCCTGCTATTTTATTCCATTGTATTACCATGTTGAGTGCCTGCAGGTCTGTAAGTATTGCATAAACTGCAGTTGGGCTTTGTAAGATTATAGCAGATCATTTAAATAATCTTTCTCATTTGTTATCATGAGGCATTTTTTATAAAGTTCCTCACCCAACAAAATCACAGGGCACCTAAACTATTGCACAACTCATTTGCTTCAAGAGGAAATGAAACTTGTACTTTTACTGACTAAAAGTCAGAAATAGAAACACTTTGGTACATGATGCACAAACTGCACTTATTTAGAGTTCAGTTCAAACAGCAGCAAATATCTTTCTTTTCTGTAAAAATTTGTTTAGCTGTAGGTGATGAGCTAATTCTGTAACTTTCTCTTCTGTCAGTTATACACTGCAGACTTTAGAAGCTCTGATACTTTAAAGGATTTTTTTGAAAGTGGGATTTCTGTTTCCTGAGCCATCTCAAACAATATAGATATTTGGCTCAAGTGGAAAGAACCAAGAAGCATTGACTGCAAAGTAATAATGCTGACATGTGCTTTGTTTTACAGCCTGCTGACCTTAAGAAGAGAATAGAATCCTTGATTGACAGGGACTACATGGAAAGAGATAAAGAAAACCCGAATCAGTACAACTATATTGCATAAACATATGTTGGCCTTTGTTTTACTGCACACTTGGTGTCCTACACAGTTGCCAGTGGATAAACTAGCCTCTTGATCCCGTTAATTGACTTTTTATACTACCGATGATTGAATGAAAGCAGTGTAATGGAAAAGTATAGTAGAGTGGACTTCTTTCAGTGGTTAACATGCCCATTTAAAGAGTAATATTTACATTTTAAGAAGAATGCTGTTGAACTCTTTGCATGTTATTTAGTAAGATGTGCAGAAAGCTGAAAGAAAGTACCTGGTCTTTCTGATTCCATTTGTCTCTGGGTCTGAAGAGGAGTCCCTTGATATATGGCAGATATCTTTCACATCTTTAAATGGAAACAGAAGGTTCATTAATATAAGAAAATAGCCTTTAAAATGCTTAAACTGCATGCAAACTTTTAATTTACTGTACAGAATGCATTTCAGTTATACATACCATTGATTTGGTTGATGCCCACACTTGGATTTTTTTCTCTTGAGGGGAGAAAATGGGGAATAAGCCAAGCTATGCTTATTGCTTATCTAATGGAAAATATTCTTGGTTGCAATTAAGACAAAATGGTGCCATTATAAAAGGATTTGTAAAGTTTGCAGTGTGGGCATATATACTGTATATACAAACACCATTCTTAAATAACTGCTACAACAAAACAAGTTCAGGTTAGATTTATATGGCTTGCCTATGAGACTTGGTGTTCACCTTTGGGAATTTTAAGCATAAAACAGCCATAATGGAAGAAGTGACAGTTTTTACTAGTCATGGGTAGGAGGCCTTCACCTCTTGGCAGCAATACTCTAGAATAAAGAGAATCTATTAACAGATGAAAAGCCACACTGTTATTGTGGTAAAGCTGTAAGAACAAAAATTGCAAGTGGATTTTAATACTTGTTTTGCTTTGCAACATTCTAAACTTGAACTAACCTCAAGGTTTAGACAGGGCAGTTCTTCTAAGACTGCCCTGCTTTGGATTGCTTTAACTTAAAGCTTTAAGAACTCAGCCCTAGAGCCTAGCAGGCCTCCTAGAACCCAGAAGCCTACCTCTCATATAGAAAGTTAAGTATTGCTACAAGGCATCTAAAATATTTTTTCTTAGATGACCAGAGAGCATTCTTTGCATCTTTATAAGACATGGGAGAGTAAGTCACTTGAATGTAGAGCTTTGTTTCAACAAAATACACTTTTTATTGCTTATAGCAGCATGTGCCAGGAATATATGGGAAAAAAAAAGGTGTCAGCAGAAAAGGAACTCCTCCACGTACCAGTTCTTCCTTACCCAGCCAGGCTTTATACCTATGATCAGCTGTGTTGCAGAGCACAATGAAAAACCTCATCCTCTTTCAGGCACTGATAGTCCTGGGGAATACCAGATATCTCTTGAAAGCAAGATGTTACTTTTCTTTAATGGCAGTGTAACTTAGCTCTCTGACTATAACTTCTATCACTGTGATCCCACATTCAGGGGTGCGCATGTGTGAGAGTGTGTGTGTGTTTTCTATCTGACACATCCCATCCTTAGTGCTTTTTTTAATCTACTGTTTAATTCCATATATTCTCCAGCCATGTTTTCTCTCAGGCTCTTTTGTATGCAGTCCTCAGCTGACAGATGAAACAAATGTGGGTAGTTTTTTTCCTACTAAATTATTTGCAGTCACCCTCAACTAACCATCATACAGCTCTTTGTGATCTGCAGAAACTCCACCTTGCCCCTTGACACTATTGCAGCATAACCACTGGTAGACATCCAGGGCCACCCCTGCCTCTGTGAGACAAATACTGACAGTAGAGTTATGTGGGAAGAACCTTGAAGACTCCTCCTGCAAATCTTCAAGTATTAGTTCAAATAGAGATCCACTGGGGAGGAAAGAATGCCTCCCACCATAAAAAAAACTTCTGTGTTTCACATTCAATGTTCCTTTTCTTGTATGTGTTTTGTATCTTCAGCCAATAAAATATTCCTTTTAAAGAGAAATGGAGAAGAAGCATAAGACTTAACTCTTTGGGAGACAGGAGCTGATGCATTGAGCTGGTTCCATTCAGTCTGTTGTAGCATATAAATCTAACACCACTACATCTGTGAACACCTATTGTGGTAAAACCCTCCCTCATTACACGAGTGTCACATTCAGCCAAACAAACTGCAAAGGACTGTAGGTTTATTTCATTTTTATCCTGTCTAATGCAGAAAATATTATACAGAAAATGTCCTCAAACCTCATCAGAATTCACAGTCTGAGGCAGACCCTAAGCGCAATCCAGTTAAAGCAACCCAAAGAATGGACTTTGAGAACCCTGGCTAGACCGGGAGAGGGGTGAGCGAGGGGGAGGGGAGAAGGCTTCTCCTTGTAGCTTCATGGGTTTTCCCCAAGAACTTGTTCATCTCTTCTGCTAAGGTCTGGCTCATTCCTGGTTAATTACAAAGCTGCAGCCAAGATTTGTCGTCGTACAACTCCGCAAATTCTTGCTGGGATCATGTGCCTGCTTATTGAGCCATATATATATCTCTGTAAGAAAAAACTGAAATGGGCTTGGACCACAACTCATCTGGCTAGAACACAGCTTGTCCTTTTGGCCACACATTTTTAATCTTGACTCTTGCATGCAGTTTATAGCACCTTGTTCATAAGAAATTGCAGTTTATTCTTAGAAATATATATTTTAGGTTTTTTAATCTTTATACCCATAAATGGACTATTTTTTTGTCTTGGCTGGTTTCAAAAGTGACCATTTTGTTTAAATGCTGTAATTGCAAATGTGTTGTAAACGTTGTTTTGTTCTATAGTTTACACAAAGGTGCCAAAGTAAATAGTTAATAAAAAAAAAAAAAAAAACCTAGCAAATTGTTAAGTTGCTTTAGCTG
>VZRH01003989.1:45220-71815 GCA_013397555.1 Urocynchramus pylzowi | reverse complement strand
CTGGCCCGGCAGCCGGGACCGCGGGCCCACCCGCGCGGCCCCGCCGGGCCGTTCTGACAGCGCTTCTCGGCGTGGGGCCGCCGCACGGCAACGTCTGTGCCGGGAGTCACCGCGCCGGGAATACAACAGCTGGGAAAAGTTCTCTTAAAAGGCAGAGGGAATTTAACGCCCGTGTCGTTCGAGCTGGGAATCGTGGAAGCACGATGGAGGCATGCCCATCCCATCTCTTGGGGTCAGCTTGAGTCGTAATCACTGATACGACATGTAAAATAATAGACCCTGGTCTACCAGCAGCACATTGTTCAAGTGCTGTGTTCATGCCCTTTGGTTTACCCACTGTGTCACCAGAAAGCTGATGCTTATTTCAGAGAGTCAGAATTCTAGGTTGGAAGGGACCTCAAGGATCAGCTGGTCCAGCCTTTTTTGGCAAAGGCACGGTCTAGACAAGATGGCCCAACACCCTGTACAGCCAAATCTTAAAAGTGTCCAGTGTTGGGCAGTCAGCGCTTTGAGAATATTAGTTTGTGTCAGGTAAACAGACTATAAAACAGTCTCTCAATTTTTGACAGCATTGACAGTTTCGTGTGTGCTTCCTATTTTTGATACTTTTTAGAAATCTAGCCATTCTTTCACTGTCTGGTAAATTGAATGTGGTCCTGACATAATTTACTGCTTTGTGATGAGCTGTCCTCTTAAGTGGTTCTAGAAAATGAAGAAAAAGCAATGTCTTAATAGCTAATAATCATATCTTACAGGTTTCTTTCAGTCCTCTGCAGTTGAAGTAGATATAAAGGATGCTTCTAATGTTACATGCCTGTATGCAGATTGGATGATGAGGTTCTTGATAACATATGAATCAAACAATGGTGATTATGTAAGTATTTGGGAGTAACTCTTGCTGAGAACTGGATTTTCACCTGGATAGAAGTTTAAGCTCTTTCACCTAGGGTGTTTGATTTCTTACTCTTTTTTTACTGAGTCAGTTGAGAAGGATATTCCTATATAGGCCTTATAAAATAAAGAATAAGTTCTCAGTCATACAGATGACTGAAAGTACCCTGTTGCTCTTACTTAAATGATGTACACAAAACTCACCAAGTCTAACCAGTATCAGTGTAGTTATGTTCTTAGCCCAATCAGTAAATGTGATTGCAGCCCAATCAGTAAATATAATTGCAGCTCAACATGATCAAGGTTTACAGCCAGGTTAGAGTTGTACTTTTGTACTTGAATCTGATACTTATACTGAATCTTGAAAGCTTCTTTCTCAGGCAGGTGTCAGGGAGCCTTTATCATAGTTTTCCAGAATAACCTAAAATAATCTCACTTGTGCAAGGTCTCAGCTAACTCCAGCAAGTTTATAATGTTGTCATGGGGAAGAGCTTCATATGAATGCATTTTAAATTCCCCTTTTCTTCTAGAAAACCACAACCCTGAATTTGTCATCGAGTGTGACACACAATGGAAGCGTCTGTGGCAATGACACACAGGCTGCCCTTGTGGCAGTGCAGTTTGGAGAAGGGCATTCTTGGAGCATTAACATCACAAAAAACAATGAAACTTACCAGGGAGACTTCATCACACTGACCTACAACACCAATGACACAGCTGTATTTCCTGATGCTAAAAGAAAAGGTAACGCTCAGTGCAGAATCTGACTTGCAAAGCAGTCTCAGCCACAAGTGTCAGACCTCCTGTACCTGCCCTGGCTTGGCTCCTTCGAAGTAAGGAGCAATACAGGAGTTAGTAATGAGTGTAATGAGTTCTGTACCACGTGCTGCCTACTGCTGTTCCTTGTACCTGCCTGCTGGGTAACAGTGCAGGCCAAATGGCTTCACTGAATGTGTAATTCCTGTAAGTGGAAGAGAAGGGGAAGGATAAACAGCTTTGATCAGTGAGGTAGACAGCAGGCACATGGAAGATTAATTTTAGTGGGCACTGCTTGACCTTCTACCTTGCCAAGTAATACAGTGTTAGGCTGTCTGTGTACTACTAATGCCTGCTAACAATAGAATTATTTTCTCCTTACAAACTTAAGTAAAAAGGGTCACCTTTCTAATGGCTTGTCTAGCTCTCTAAGCTGAGTTAGTCCTGCATTACCTAGCACTTCAGGTCAGGGCATACAGGGAGAACATTCAAGAGAGCTTAAGATTTGTTAAACTTAATTATTGCTTAGTCTTTGTCTTACCAAATTATATAAAATGTAACACTACCTCTAAGTTCTTGTAGTTCAAAAGGCATTAAAACATTTGTGCTTATTTGTAGGACCAGTTACTGTTCTCGTGAAGGATCCTTCACGTCCAGTTCAACTGAATACTGTCTTCGTGTGTCATAATTCCTTCATTATTGAAGCAGAAAATACAACACAGATTTTCTGGAATATTACTATGCAGGCTTTTGTTCAGAATGGCACAGTCAGTAAAAAAGGTGAGCATTTCAGTTTGTGAAAGAGCTTTTTTGTATTGCAGGGAGCAAAGTCCCAAAATAAAAATTCCACCAATTCTAAGATGTGTTGTGTTTAATAATATCCATGTAAATATCTGCTAGTATTTCTTTCCTTGTTCCTGGAAAAATAGCTTAGGAGAAGGGATTTAGAGTGTGCTGTACTGTCGATTGTTTGCGTGCCAAGGTGGGATTCTTCTCCAGTGTGTATTCCAGTAATTGGGGTATTAAAAGTAAGCACTTCAGAACTACCGTTGCTGAGTAAATCATTTGAGTTTGAGGAGTTTTAGCTGACTGCCTTCCACTTCCAGTGGTGGCCTCTGCTGTTGCATTTAGTAGGCCAGAGCCTGTTGTCTCATCTCATAGCTCAGGAAAGACACGAGCACAGCATCCTGCTGCATGTAGCTTGATAGGGTCACTTACTTGGTTGACAGCAAATACATGTCACACTTTTGAAACAACTTAACTGTCTTTGTGTGTTTTGCTTCCATGTGTCAGAGGCAAGTGGTACTGACTGAATTTAAAACTGAGTGTTACAGGATTTCTGAGAATAACTGGCAGCAGTACTTTGTCTGAGTAATAAGACTTCAATAAAATTTCAGTAATGAAGTGGTGATTAAAATGTCTTTTCAGAGTCTAGATGTCCTGCTGATACACCTACTTCTGCACCTACTGTTCCACCTACTATTGCCAATGTAACTACTGCATCGACCACTACTTTGTCTCCTGCTCCAACAACTGCTCCCAAACCTGTGGAGAATCCAGAGATAGGAAACTATTCTCTTAAAAGTGGAAATAAAACTTGTTTCCTGGCAACTGTGGGGCTGCAACTGAATGTTTCCCAAGACAAGGTGCTTCTTTTTTCTTTTCAAGAGTAAAAGTTGCTGTAGTTATTTGGTGTGAAATCTGAATGCAGAGTGTTGCTTTGTACACTGCTGGCTGTTCAGAACTGCATCTGAGTATTGTACGTAGCACCTCTCTGACATCAGAATAGTTTTGTCGCATAATACGTCTTCAAAAACTTTGGATTCAACAGAATTTGTTATTGGGAATACTTCTAGCATGATTAAAAGTCTGGAGCTTTCTTAGCTGTTATGGCTGTTCCTTGCAGATACTGTCTTTCCCCTTTAGGGGGTAGTGTGTTGTGTTAGGGAACAAAGTAACACTTCTCAAGGAATTTGTTTGTTTCAGTACTGCCAGCATGTAAATCTAACTCAAACAGCCTTGGTTCCATAGCAGCCAGGCTCAGCTCTTCCTGCTGTCATGTTTGACAAGCTCTTCTAACCCAAGACTGCTCCTGACCAATACACTGTATTCCAAAGGCAGCTGAATGTCTTTGATGTGCTGTGTCTGTATTTCAGCCTCTTCTGATCAACATCAATCCAAAGACAACTGTCGCAGATGGTGCCTGTGGTAACACAACAGCCACTCTGAAATTGAATGATGGAAATAGCACACTGATTGGTTTCACATTTGCTATTGTAAGTAACTTCTTTTATTTTAAACTAATTTATCATTTAACAGCATGCATGGTGATCACTTATGGTAAAATCCTCCTATTGCTTGCTGGTGGTAGGCTGTTCCCATATGGGAAGTGGAACTGGCCAACTGGCCTCAAGACAAATGGAGAACTGGGTTAAAGTGGTAGAAAATGTAAGACTGGTAAATGTGTTGGCTCTTATGTAGCGTGTGTTCTTAAAGTTACAAATGCAGAATTGCGCACTGACACTTGGTTCTTGCTTCTTGAACAGAAAAATACAAGTGCAAGTGTACAAAAATTTTATCTGAGGGAGGTGAATGTTACGCTGCTCAACCATCTGAATGGTTCTGGTAAGAAACAGTATCTGCCTTAAACAAGGGTAATGTTTTGTTCAATGTCTGCATCAAATACTTCTGGCTTTTTTTTACAATGTTGTTCATGCTTACTGTTAGCTCCTACTCTATATCTAGAAGTTGGTATGAACAAAAATAATAAGCAGAAATGACTGTAAGAGTTATTTTAAACAGCAGTGTGGGACCACTCTGATTCCTGAAACTTCTGCTAATGGAGTCACTGTAAATTAAGAGGGCTTCTTTATAAGTCTTTTCAGTAACGTAATTTTTTGTGATGTGAAATGTAATTGTACCAGCTTTGAAGCTTTTTTCCTAAACCAGCTGTTGCCTTCTTTGTTTGAAGATGCTGCTGTATCTTCCAACCACTTGTACTTAACTCTCACTAAAAAAAGGCCAGTCTTTCAAAACTAAAGTACACTTTTTTCCCAACAAACATATCTTTTCTTATATTTTAAATTTTTTTTTAATTGCTTGTCATAGCTACAGCAATTAAAGAGCCTTAAAGCTAAAACACTTGCAACTCTGCAGCACTGAAACAAGCAGAGGTATAAGGAAAGCCTGATGTTGTGTACATATGAAAGAGAGGTTACTGCAAAGTACTGTAATAAGTTCAGTTTCTGGTTAAGCTGATCAATCCCACTTTGCACTACTTTGTTTTGCAGACTAGTCAGTGTTGAAGTGTTGGCCCCTCTAGATTCAGCTACTCAGTCTTATTGTATTAGCAACTGTCTTGCCTTTTAAGTGAACATGCAAATTCCCTTTATTTTTTTTCCTTCTTTGTTTAGTCATTTCAAGTGCAGATAACAACAACTTAAGCAAGTGGGATGCTTTCCTTGGTAGCTCTTACATGTGCCGAAAAGAGCAAACCCTTCAGATTAATGAAAATGTTCAAGTACATACTTTTAATCTATGGATTCAACCATTCCTTGTGGAGGCAAATAAGTTTGCTACAGGTAAGAGTTAGGTTTTTGTTTTTATTGATGCTTGCAAAATTCTCATTTGCTAAAGAGCACCAGCATTAGGTACAAGCACTTTATCTCAGAAGCTCTTGTTCCAATTTTTTAAAATATGTCTAGATATACATGGAATGAAGAGAGGTTCTGACAGTGACATTCAAGTTCAAGCAAAGCTTTGTTCTTACTTAAAAAATGTCTAAGTGTATGGTTCTTCTTCACAAAACTAGAATGAACTTGAGACACTAAAGAGGGACTTAAGCGTTGCTGTGCAGAATAGATTAGAAGTTCCTTGACAACATCTTGACTTACAGCATTTGTAGCTCGGATATGTAAGAAAGTTGGACAGAACCTTTGCAGAAGTGGACTTTGGGAGTACTGTTAAGTGTTTAGTTTCTTTTTACCTGTCAGTCTGAGGAATAGGAGTGTTGGGGATGAATGAACTGTCAGAGCTTCCTTCAGAGCCAGTCCTAAATATCCAGAATGAAAAAGATTCTGAAATGTTTGTTTGCTGCATTATCTTGATCTTGTCTGGAGAAAACTGAAAGGTCTTAAATTACCTCTTAATATTTAGTGCAAACTGGTCTTTGTGCTTAATGCTAATACTTGCAGCACAGTCTTGTTGGACTAGACTGATCTGTAGACACATAGATTGAAAAGTTCTGGTTTTAGACAGAAGTAAGATAACTCCAGGATAAACAGTTTAGTCTTTCTAAAGAGTTAGGGACCCATTTCACTCTGTAGTTAAAGTTGCAGCTAGCTTTCTTCTAATTATAGTTATTTTATCTGTGTAACATGTCTTTGTTCTGGATAGATTCTTTATACCAAATCTAGGTCACTTTTTATCCTTAATGAGTGAAAGTACCAACCAGACTTGCCTTAAGTATGAAATAGATAAGCCTGGTTTGTGGATGTAGAAGAATGGCTGCTCCCTTGCCTAGGGCAGATCTTGTGCACAGGAAAACTTGTACACTCTTAACTTGCTATAGGTTATTAATGCTTAAATTAATTAAATTGCTTAAATATGCTAAATGTGTTGATGAGACCTCTGCAGTTTGTTCTCTCTTAGTTTAAATAATACTTGATTTTTTAATACCTTCGTATTAAGGAAAACAGATTTTTATACCACACTTGGCAAGTATTCTGTCTTAATTTATTCCTTATTGCAACCTTTTTTTCACCTACAGCCCAGGAGTGTTCGCTGGATGATGACAGCATTCTAATCCCAATTGTAGTTGGTGCTGCACTTGCTGTCTTGATTGCCATTATAGTTGTTGCTTACATAATTGGCAGAAGAAAAAGCTATGCTGGATATCAAACTTTGTGAATCTAAGTGTGATTCTTGTTATGATTTCACTTTAAACAAAGCAAGTGCAAGTTCTGAAGTCAAAAAAGACCTAAAACTTAGGAGTAATTACTAGCCACAGCTAATTGGAGTTGAGAAACAAAGGGAGAATGTTTATCTCAGATGAAGCAGAATTACACTTTGTTTTCCTGCCCTAAGAAGATGATGTGGGTTTCGTAGCTTTTGAAGATGTCAAATCCTGGATGAATTGCTAGGCTAAGGATTTTATCTTGCAAAAGTCCTAAAGCTTTTAGGATTTATTTCTTTTTTTTATAAATACTAGCCTGAAACAATAACACGTTGTGAACTGATGTGCATTGGGCATCTCCCAGAATAGCATAGAATTTGTACTTGCTTCTCTCCTCTGCGTTCCTTAGTAGCTGTTGTAATTGTGGGTTAAGCTGGCAGCATTAGTCACTTTGTTGACTTGTATAGTATTTAACAAGGATTGTCTAATGCCCAATAGCAGCTTCGTTTTCCATAGGATTGAACTTCAGGCTGGTGATTAAGTGATCTCTGGAAGTGGCAGCAGTAACTTACTTGCCTTTGTTAGGATTTCAGTAATTTACTCCTGCCTTGGTGTAATTTCAGGAATCATTCCTATACCATGGCTGTACAAACAAAATAATTTTGGGTAATTTGCCAAATGGTGAATATATGGGAAGATTTCAGTGCTGTTTCCAGATGCTTTCAAAAAAACCTGTTAGGCACTGAATTCTTTATTATACCTTGGCAATCATCTAAAATACTCACCTAAGGCAGACTTCTGCTAAATTAATGCAAGCTTTTTTTGCTGGCATCAGTTTAAAGGGAATAACCTTTCTAAATATTCCAGAACTTTAAAGTGCACTTAACTTCATATATACTCTGCACAGAACTGGTCTGTCTTGTTGCTTTGAATGACCTTGTTTAAAGATGCTTTCATTTAATGAGCCAGTATCTGTTGTTGCAGCTTGAGCTGTTTTTAAATCTTCATCTTGAATGGTTCTCTGCCAGTCAAAGTTCACATTGTAACTGCCCGCCATTGGCACTCTGAATGTTGAACGTTTGTGTTGGGTTGTTTGAGGTGTAGCATTTATTAATGTTAAGAATGCAAAAGCCAAACAAGTCTGAGATGGACCCACAACACCTGTTTTTCCTTGCTGTATGAAAAGAATAAGTAGGTTAAGAAAGTGCAGTGCAACTGGACTGTTCTTTAACTGCAGCTCTGTAGAGACTAACCCTTGATGCACAACTTTTCTCTGGGCTCCTTGTGCATATTCTTACTGCATGGAAAAAAAAAAAAAGAAGTCTTTTAGACTTTCAGATAATTGTGGCTTTTTTGCATATGTCATAACATGAGCTGCCTAAGCTAGTTATTTAATGAACATAACATTGTCTCCCCATTTAGAATGAATTTAGCCATCAAAGCTGCTCTAGTGTTTTATTAGTGTTCTCTAGGGTTGTAGAGATGTCTGTGGCATGTTTGTATACAAATCATAAAATACACTTCTTTCAGTAATGGTTTGGGTTTTTTTTGTTTGGTTTTTTTTTTTGTGAAGACAGTTTACTCTTGACACTAGCCAAGGGAGCATGTATGGGTGGATAATGCTTACTATAGCATGTAGTCTACAGCTTGAATTTTGCATCAGTTACTGAAATGCATTTTAATGAAAGTGGGGAACTGCTATAAGTTTAATCATGAAACAAGCTTCAAGACTTACCATTTTAATTAAAAAAAAATGGATCTAATGACTTTCCTATTAGTATATCCTCAAATGCAGAAATTCATATAGATTTTTTAGCTTTTTTTTTTTTGTGAGTGATGTTCAGTGGCACCAGTTAAACATGCATCTCTGTTAAGGAGTAATCATCACACTGTTCTTCGGAGCTTGCAAATTGTTGAACTGTACACAGTTTCCAAGTGATAAAATAGAAGATTCATGCAAACTGCTTCCTAAAATCAACACTAGAAATACCATTGCAAAAACCTGTAAGTATATTGGCTCAGAGTTTTAAATACTCCTAGACTGATGTGCAGGTAACTGGTTCAAAAACATCAGTTTCACCTGACTTCCTGTTGTTATAAAACCACTAGTTTTCCTGTATGTATTGCTCCATAGGGAACTGTCTATCTGTTTAACCTGTGCTCTAAAAAATAAAGATTGTTCTATTTCTTAAGGAAACTTGTTCACATTTTTTAACTGATTTGAAAACAGACGTCTTGTATTGTCTTTTTTTAAAAAAAATAAACTCAATGAGTAAGGTGAACTCTAATCAGTCTGTATCTGAGATTCTGTTACATAGCTGGTTTTGTTCTGGTCTGTGGAAACAGCATTTATATTGTGAATGTATTTAACACCTGTGGATGTGGAATATTAACATGTATAACCTATTATAGAGTATGGTTATGGTTGGTTTAGTACCTTATGCACAGTTTACTAAATATTGTATTCTAATGTCAAGGTTTATGATCTTTTAGGTTAAAGATGTCATGCTAATAGTCCTCAAAAGAAGCCAGTGAATGATTGGATTTGGGTTTTGGAAGGGGCATTTTCTTTGTTCATTTGTTCCTTGTTTTGGTTTTTTGTTTGTCTGTTTTTAAAATTTTTTTAATTTACCACAGTGTTCTCTCTTCCTTAGCATATGTTAATAAAACACAAACTTTGAGGCTATTGGTTGAATCTCATGATTGGAATTAAAAGGGAAGGCAGCTTTTATACTGGGGCTAAAAAAATTTTGGGCCAAAATTTCTGACTTTTTTGAATGGAGACACATTCAGCCACATCAGTCGAAAAAGCTGTTCCTGCTGGCCCTGCTGTGTGTTGGGCTGTAGTTACCAATTCTGCACTTGAAGACACCTCTCTGAAGCTTCTAACCACTGTACAGTAGCCATACCTGGATAGATGTGTGCCAGCAAGGATGGAATGTTCCTGGTATGAAACCTTAACCCCTTTTTCACCCTGGGAATTGCCTGTAACAGAGTACAGCCATCTCCTTCTTTTGAAGAAGAGAGGGAATTTCTGTCACTGCCTGCTGGGCACCTTCATCCTTAGCAAATCCATTCATATTTAGTGTTAGTGTTTAGTGACCCATTATCCAGCATCTAGCAAATTGTCTGTGTTGGTATTTAGTGAACAAGATGACTAAATATCAAATGCATGTCTCTCTTTAAGATGTTTAAATATTTTCTCAGTCAGAATATTTTGAAATAACTGTATAAGGTGCATAGTTCCTTTCCTCTTGTTTTTTTTTATTTTTTTCCTTCCAAGTGTTGCTCTACTTGGCAGTAGGTGCCTTCTGATAATCTGAGTTCAGTATTTTCAGCTGTTGAGCCTCCACATGTTGTTCTCCTTGCTCTTAGTCAAAGGCTTTGTACAGTATTTCAGGGAGGGGCCATGGCAAGTGTGTGCTGGACTGTCATAAGCTAAAGCAAGACAATACATTTTCCATAATTAATGCTGATTCGGTGAAAAACAGCAGCCAACTTTTGAGGAAGTGTTGACTCTGTGTGTGATGCTCTGTCCTAATTAAAAACTCAAACAAAATAGTTTTAGCAGGAGTGCTGCTTTTACGAAACTGTTCAGTGCTGGAGAGGCCAGGCACGGCCTCCCGCCTTACCACACCTCTCCTGGCACAGGCAGGTGGAGCTCTGCTCTCCTTACAAACAGCTTACGGTGCCAAGCCCTGCCCCCGAGTTTGAAACCAGTTCCCAGCGAGGTTTGCTAATCATTCATGAGTGTTTTTACCAGCTAGGAGCTCCTCACGTTTTACAACCTGTATGTTAAAAACCACTGTAGTGTTACAGATGTCGCTTCTGTTTTTCCCTCTGGATTTCAGTGAGGTCTGTGTAGTTCTCAGCTGAAACTAATAACTCTTTTGCATGGAAAATAAAGTTACCCACCCCAACAGAGTCTTCTGTGTTTTCCATGCAGTGCCCAGAGGCACGTTTATCTTGGCTGTCTCTTGCAGGTCTTAGTAAGTTGCTGCTTTGTTACTTGGGTTGTCCCTTACGTCTAGAACCCAGAGGAGTGCTGGTGACTCAAGGGTTAGGAGGACCCCTGGATAAGGCAGTACTACACCAGTGTGGGGTTTTTGTTGCTTTATTGCTGCTGAGGTGTGATCAGATAATGCATGCTCAGACTGCTGGTTTGTCCTCACATTTCTAATCTATCCTCTGCTTGCTAGAGGAAGCTGAAATTAAATGTACAACTTAAACGTACAAATCAGAAGAAGTATATTACCAGTATAAAGGATGTGTGGAGTAAATGTGTTTAAAGAAATCAATCCATCAATTCTTTACTCAATACTGATTTTACTTTACATGTATTATTATATCTAATACAATGTAATTTCTCAAAAATGCCTGTTTGCTCCTTGCTTTCTATGGTTTCTAATGCTTGATTTCCCTTACTAATTTATTCTCCCTTGCTTTTTTTTTTTTTGTTGTTTTTCTTCTTTCTGCAGCTGAAGAATGCATTGCTGATTCTGATCTGAACTTTCTTATTCCCATCGCAGTGGGCGTGGCGCTTGGATTCCTTATCATTCTTGTCTTTATATCTTACCTCATTGGAAGAAGAAAAAGTCGTACTGGCTATCAGTCTGTATAATCTCTTAATTCCATCTCTGTTGCCCACCTTCCCTGTTCTTTTCCCTTTCCCAGACTTCCTGGCCTGCTCCTTAAAAAAAAAAAAAAAAAGAAAAACAAATTAATTCAAGGTTTCTCTATTTAAAAAAGTTCAAATCACTTAATGACAGAATAACATGCTGTGAGTCTGAAGATGAGTTGCAGAAGTTACTGTATGACTTTGGAGACAGTAACTGTTCTGGGGACCAGAGAATTGAGCAGAGTTGGTGTGTCCCTGTGGGAAATGTGATTATTTTTAGTAAAGAGGACAACTACAAAACTTTCTGTTGTTTCATCTTTTTGTACAAGAAAATTTCTAGATGCCTACAGCTTGTCTTGGTTAATGCTACAGCTAAAACTGTAATTAAAAGTGTGAATGCTGTGTCGAAAGGGACTGTACAGGCAGTGGGAAAATGAATACCAGCTCTCAACAGACTTCTGTTGGGAACTTGGCATATGGCTGTTCTTGTGAATCAGCCTGCATTTCCTATTCCTTCTGAATGTAAAAGTAGTACCTGATCTCACTAATGCTCTGACATAATATGAGAAGAACATCTTCTAGTGATGAATTCTTATGAATTGAATATAAATCTGAGAAGAACTGATTCTTCTAGTGAATTAATTTGTTTAACATTGTATAGAGAAGCTGACTGCTAATGTAGGTTGAATAGCTTTGCACTACCATGGTGTCTAATTAGCCAAGATAAGGTTCAGGTCTGGAGAACTTTGGCTACTCAGAAAAGGCAACAGTCTGCTGAAGGAAATGTCTCCTGTGCTATTTTGTTAAACTGCATTTTTCCTTTTATTCTGAGCTCAATTGTGAAATGAGGGTGGGAGGCTGGAATATCACTGGCTGCAGTTTCTCTCAGCTTTGATTCTGAACATAAAAGAAACTACACAGTGTTGGTCCATGTGAGGACCAAAAGTATTTTGAGAGCACTCAGGCTGACTGAGAACACAGATTGCTCAGAGATTCCTGCAGTTCCTTTGGACAGCTTGCATAGGTTAACAGGAGATCACTGAAAAGCTGTGATCTCTGAAAGCAAGTGGAGATATAAAACCTTTCAGGTTTGATATAATTAATCTGCTTTTAACCTCCTCATTATTGCTGTCTCAGTGTAAGAGCACAACATTTCTAGCATGAGGAATGCTGATCATAAAGCAGAAATGAATATATGTATAGTGAAGAAAGTGACTTCCAAAGGAATAAGAGCATTTTATCTGTTTGAAGATGCTTTCTTTGTTATTAATGCCATACCTTTGCAATTCTCTGTTCCATACGTAACTCCATCAAAATTAAATTTAGTAGTTTGTGGTTGTGTTCTGCTTCATTCCCATTGGGTTCATGTTGATGGAATGAAAGAAGCCTCTTGCTCTTCAAACCTTTTTGGTCCATCTTGGCAAAATAAATCCTGAGGCCAATAAACCCTGAGGGCAAACAAAGTTTTGTCCTCTGCAGCAAGTGTTTACTGAAGTTGCTTCAATATTTAATCTCTTTGTGCATTGAACCTGTATCCATGTTGTGGGGAAAGCACCTTGTGGACATACACAAAGGTGACAGTCAACACTGATGTTTAAACAACTCACAATAGCTGTGTATTTAGGGGAAGGGAGTTTTCCAAAGAGTTAGTTCTGATGGTTGAGAAATCCCTGTACATTCAATTATTCTTGTCCTCACAGTGACCAAAGATACACTCTACCTGATTCTGACAAAAGCGATTCCATGGTACAAATGGGCTCTTGAAGCAAGTTGGGTTTTTTTGGTTTTTTTTAGGAATGTAATTCAATGCTGCTGAGTTGGACTGTGTGCTTTAGATTTGGTTGTCTTGGTCTCTTGTATTGCACCTTTGCTCTTGCAATATTTGATTTCCCTGCCAGTGTTAAATGGAATTATTTCAGGTGGCATTTTATGAGTACACCCACTTATCAGTGTGGTACTTCTCTGCTGACAGCAGATGGATCACAGCTATGTTTTCATGCTGCGATTGCAGACTGAAGTATTTAATATCACTTTTGCTAGGCTATCTTAGTGAAACATGGTCATTTCCTAGATGCAAACACATACACACATATATATATATATTGTATATACATAGAAAGTATTATTTTAAGCTTCAACAGAAGTCAAAAATTGATCCAGCACTTTAAGGTTGTTGCAGCATGAAGAGTGGTATGCACAATTTTCCAGATCTTAAAATGACTGTACAAATATGCTGACAGCAGAATATGTGTATGGAAAATAAAGTTAATTATCATGTTTATAAAGCTTTGTTTCAGTGTAAGTAGACGTGAATGCCATTTGTGAGAGCTTTTCCAGAGGGATTGACAATGTGCTTGGATCTGGATGTTTGTGGGGAAACAGAAGCTTTTGCTTCTAAACTATTCACACATTTACATCCAAATCAGTTTATTTTTGTGTTGATTTGGTCAAAGCCTGGGTCCAGCATATGCTAAAGTACCTCCTCTTCCATCAGAATCTTTCCAACAGACAGATAGGGAATAGATATTAAATAAAGTTTTATCTTGTTGCTAGTCTGAAGGCTGTTAATTTGATAGCATAAGACACAGTGAGTTTGGTTTCCTTTCAAGACCCCATAAATGCTTTAAAAGAGCTAAAGCAATTGGCAGACAGAGAAATGCTTGTGGGTTTAACTTATTTCTGATATCAAAAGAAGAGCCACTCCCCCAGCAGCATCCTCCTTGGCAGAAGCCAGTTTCTGTTGGTCAGAAGATGCTCTTGCAGATAATTTGTGCAGGCAGAATGAATATGTTGCCCTGGTTCTATCTGTGCCATCTGGATAATGACAACTGAGCAGAATTAGTTCCTAAACTACCTCTGGTTCAGGTACATAATAGTTCTTAATAAATCCTTTTTGCCAGATGATTGGTTGTCATGCTTGGTGAAGAGTGAATCTTACTGTACTGAACTCTTTGGCCTGGGGAAGTTTATCAAGTGTTCAGAATTCCAGGATGTTGCTACATGCTGCTTGGAAATTCAGTCCCTAACTGGCAGCACAACTGCATCTCTTAACACCAGTGTTTCAAGAATGCCACCATAGAGTTAATTTTACTGTAGTCTATTTATTTTAAATAGAAAAAAATCACTTCTTAGAGACTGATATAGATCAGGAAATGACAGCAGATGAAGTTCCTTGGCTATGGATGTAGGACAAACATACCATAATGCCCCTGTTCAGGCAGTAATTTTAGTAAGTGTGCTTTCCAAGTAGTACTTTATCCCAAGGTGTCCTGTCCTGCTGTGTTTTGTAGCTCCCAGCAAGCAGAGTGCAGCTGGTCTCTGTCACGTCAGAGGGAGGCTCAGGCTGCTCAGGGTGGCACACTGTGTTTCATCAGCCTGTGGGGGTGATAAACTGATGCCTTCACTCACCCCAACACTGACCCCTCAACTGTGAAAGGACTGAACATTTCTCTGCATTTTGCTGCAGCATTACAGCTGTGACCTCTCTGGAAGGCGAAGAACAGGTCTGAGAGCTTTGGGCATTTCTGTGCCTGATCAGGAGGCACTGCCAGCCTGAGAACCGTGACAGGAGAGAAGAGCTCCTCTCACTCATCCCTGTCCAAGAGACTGGGTGAGGATTCCTGGGGCAGAGAGAAGTACTGGAGTAAGGAGGAGGGAGGGAGAAATGCATTCATCTTCCCACTTTAGAGAGGAAAGCTGGAAGGGTTCAAGGGCAAACGATTTTCTGTGGCCCTTGCTCAACACCTTGGGTGTGATCAACAAGCTGTGTAAAATGCTGCAGTCAAGATGTTTCTGGGGCTGGAGATCCTAGAAAGCACTTTGAGAGCTGCCATTTTCACTTTTCCACTCAGTTATTGCCAGAATAATCCAGAATTTTTGCTGTTTATTTTAGCAAGAATAGTGCTAGTAAACTACCTCCTTTTTAGCTTTTGCCTGAGAAATGCACATAAAACTATGCTAAAAAATAAAATTTAAAGCCAGGAAAGATGCATTCCACAGGGATCACTCATAAAAGACTTTATAAAAATAGCATTTGGATACCAGAGGTTTTTTCCAATCAAAAGTGAAATCTTTTGCAGGTTCTCTCCCCAGAGGAAAACTTCTAATTTTTACTAATAATGATTTACATCAGAAGATGAAAAATGTGGATCCACACTCCATTGTATCTCATTGGTTTCCTAACTATGAACAAAAATAAATTAACAATAATCTCCATGTGCCTGTTTTTCCTAGCAGAAAAAAAAAAATGCTGGCTTGATGCTTTAAAAAGGAAAAAGCCTCTGACTGACTTAACCTAAGTGCCTGGTGTTGGCAGGGGCTACTTCCCAATGCTGAGTGTGAAGATGATTCGGCCCAGGAAGCGGTCGCTGTTCAGGTCGTTGATAATTCCTTTCCCATTCAGACTGCACTGGATGGGGACCAAGTAATTCTTCTGCACATCTGTAAAGTGCATAGCCACCAGTGGGGAGGTGTAGTTGACCTGGAAAGAGGGAGGTTTAAGTGTAATTTTTGAGGGAGCAGAAAAGCAAGCAGGGCTTTTATGGTTAGTAAAATAATTTGTAAATGGTTCATGGTTCCAGGCATCTGGGAGTGCCTGTCGGATGTCCATCAGGCTCCCTCAGCATGCTGAGTCTTTCTGTGTCTGTGCCTTAGCAAGATGGGATCACTACACATTGCCTCTTGGGGTCATTGCCCAGGACAACACCAGAGCATGGGACTCACAAATGCTTTCTGCTGTCCTAAAAACCACACACACTCACATACACTCACTCACAGCCACTCACACACACACACAGTTACACACACACACACAGAGTTTGTCAGACACAGAAATAGAGCTCTGTAATCCCAGTGCCCGTGGCCTCTGTCCTGCCCACATCTGCCCAAAATAGCCTGACAGCACATCTGGACCAGTGCAGCAGCTCCTGCCCTCCCATCCCCAAGGAAGCATAAAGAGATGCCAGACCCTCACTCACGTGGGTGAACTTGCCATAGTAGGGATAATACATGAGGTCAAACGTCCCGTTCCCAGGGTAGAAGTCCACTGACCTGAGGTGACTCTCATTGCCTTTCTGTGATCAGAAAAAAAACAGAGGCACACACATACACACAGGACGTGGAACACAAAATACAGCTCCCCTCAGAGCTTGTCTCAGAGCAAATGTCCCTTGCCAGCCTGGCTGAGCTCAGCTGTGCTGTGTTTGCTGTGAACACAGTCACTGCCCTGCTTCCAGCCAGGGGAGAGTGGAGCTATGGAGGCATGGGCAGGGTTGCAGTTTGCTGCCTGTTGATTCCCTGCTGCACCTTTGCTCTCTAAGGATGTGATCCAGGAGCTGCCTGGGCAGTGGGAGCCCTTCCTTCACCCCACTGCTGTTGGCTTGCAGGGTGCCCCCAGGACTGAGGGTGCTGCAGAGCAGCTGGAGATGGATATGAGGAGTTCCTTCATCTTCCCACTGAGCTCCAGGCTCCAGCTGG
The DNA here is from genome assembly GCA_013397555.1 of Urocynchramus pylzowi. NCBI lineage: Eukaryota > Metazoa > Chordata > Aves > Passeriformes > Fringillidae > Urocynchramus > Urocynchramus pylzowi. The sequence goes on along the minus strand of VZRH01003989.1, from coordinate 55,181 downwards.
GACCTGGCACCCACAGGCTACCCCAGGGGCTGAGCATGGTGGTGCCCGTGAGGCTGCAGGAGCAACCTGGGAAGCAGGAGACTGGTGACCTCTGTCACTCTCAGCAGACTGGCCTCCAATTGTGCCCAGACACGTGGGCAGCACTGGGTCCTGCCAGTGTTTGGGGCTAATCTGAGGACAAATTGTGCTGAGGTCCATCAGGAGATGTTTGCCTTGTCCCCAGCACGCTGCCGGGCACGGAGGAAAGCAGTACCTGCACTTTGCAGTCCACGCTCACGGGGACCCCGGCACCAGGGCGGTAGCCTATGATCTGCAACAGCAAAAAACATCCTTGCTTGTATGAAATGCAGTGCCAAGCACGTGCTGCCTCCCTTCTCCAGAGCTTAAACCTTTCTGGGTGCCAGTCACATTGCTCAGGACAGGAGCTGTGTGTCCCTGCAGCAGGGTCTGCCACCCCACACCTGCCCATGGCTGAGAGCCAGATTGCTGCCTGAGAGCAGGGGCAGAGCAGAGAACACAGAGAGGGTCCAGACCCCCTGGAGTAACACAGCCTCTTCCCCACACAGTTCACATCCCCCCACGCTTATTTTCCCAGCAGTGAGCACTGAACCACCATGCTATTAGTCTGCAATTAAATTAAATTCCAAGAAAACTCCCATTGTAAAGCATCTGGGGTCTGGGGTGTTCCCCTAAAGCTCAGTTCCTCATGAAGAAGGGTCTGGCAGAAGACCCTCCAAGCACTAAGGCCTCAGCAAATCAAATGAAGCAAGTTTTATAGTGGGGTTTTTTTATGTTTTCTAGCAGAGATGGCCTGCAGGTTTGGGGATTCTAGTTCCCTTTTGCCCTGGGCCTGAGAAGTGAAGGAGTTTCAGTCCCTGTATGGTGTTCATCACACTGGGATGCCCCAAAGAAAGGAACTAAAACAAGCAGCTTTCTCTGTACCCTGTTCATCTTCAGCAGGATGCAGGGCTGGCCTTTGGAGTAGCCGAACGTTGGGTCCTCGATGCCGGAGCAGTTCTGCAGCAGCGAGCGCTTGAACTGGCAGGCCTTCTTCTCCTCACTGTCACTTCCCCCTTGGATGAAGTACTGGCCTGGGACACACTCGATATTCTTCTCCTCCTGAACTTTGTCATCATAAGCTGGTGGGGACCAAGAGACTTGTTAAAATCCCCCGAGACCTGCACAGACCCAAACTCTCAGAGAACATCCACATGCCAAGGGCATTAGGAAGTCATACCTGGAAAGGCAAAGCTCCCATGACCTTGGGAGCCTCCCTGTCCAGATGTGGCTCGTGAGGTGCCCAGGAGGAGACCCCTGCACCACATGCATGTATCCATGGATAAAAACAACCTCACCATGGCTCCCAGGGTGACAAAGAGCTCACCTGCTAGGAAGTGGTGCATGCTGTCCACGTAGGGCTGCCACGTGTGGGGCTGGGAGACATTGAAGGCAATGGTGAACCCATTCAAGTATGGTCTGATCATCACTCCTGAAGAAGGAGACAGACCCTGGTAAGGTAAATGTAGGTGGAGCAGCCATGGGCTTGGGCTGTGTGCTGCAGGGCTGGTGCATTGTGACTGGGCTTGGGCCGGGCACAGGCATGGGAGAGGCAGCAGCAGCTCACAGATCAACTCTCCCCTCCACCTACTGATCCCTCACTTTCATTTCACCCCTGGAGAACACCGTACACATCAAAATGTCCCAGGAAACATGGGAGAAATGGAGAGCCTCAGTAGTGTTGTGGGTTAGTGATGGGCTTGGGCTTGCACAGAGTGGCTGCAGGTCCCCCATGTTCCCAGCTGTGTGGGCAGTTCCAGACAAGGAGCAGGGCAAGGGGTCCTTCTGTTCCCCACCAACACAAAAACACGGGGAAAATGCTGTGTCTGACACAGGGAAAGGATTTTCTGAACATTCTCTTGCCAGAACTCCCCCAAATAATAATGCATAAAAGCAACTCTTGATTTGCATTTTATTTTGAAGGCACGAGGTATAAAGGGCCAGCAGCTGAAATGCATCAGCATCACCTATGAAATACCTAATACCTTGGCTTTTGCCTTGAGAATAATGATAACAACAGACAGTGTAATGAGAATAACAATTAGTATCATCAGGGTGAATGCTTCTCATGGGGCTTTTTAAGATGTCTGCTCCACTGCAGAGAGCCTGCAGCTCTGCCCTCAGTGCCCTGAGGTGAGAACACCCTGTGTTAGGGAGGGCTGGGTGTCTGTAGGAGTGCACAGCTCCAGCAGGGCTTTGCCTGGGGTGCTAGCCATGCCATTTTGGTAGGACACTGATGGGCAGAGGTGGCCAAGGCCAGGCTGGCCGGGGTACGTACCTGGCGGAGACACACGGTCCCGGAACCTGGGCGTGTAGGGGCTCAGGGTGAGCAGCATCACATACAGGCAAAAGGCAAACATTCCCGCCAGGCACGTGTAGAAAATGAAGTAAAACAGTAAGATCAAGCCTGCAAAACAGACAGGCGTGCTGCTGTTCAGGCAAGCAGAGCACGTCCCGTGGGATGTGTCCCACAGGGATGCACAGACGTGCTCAGCACGGCGTCCTCCGCAGCTCTGAGTCCGTGGTGGAGGTGGGAGCTTGCAGCCCAGCCCTGCACACAGACTCTGGCCTTTGTGGGTGCAGGACTGCCAGCTGCTCCAGTGCTGGGTAGCTGCTGTTTGGTTCTGTAACCCCTTTGCTGCATGGCCCTTCCCAGAGCTGTGTCAGGACCAGGTCTGTGTGTCCACCTGCCTCAGCTCTCTCCAACAGACAGACCCAACATTCCCTCCTGCCCTTCCCACCCCCTCCTGGCATGGTAACATGCAGAGGTAGCCAGTGGCTTCAGCCAAACTCCTGATGGGGCTGTGGGGCGATGCTCCTGCCCTGACTCCTGCCCCCTGCACGGGAGGGACCCTGGTGCTGGGACTGAGCAGGCAGCGTCGCTCAGGGCTGCAGCACCACTGACTGCTTCATGGCCCAGACATTCAGGGAATGGGGTTGTTTTTCCTCTGGACCAGGCTGATGGCTGAGGATGTCTCAAGAGGCCACAGCCTATGAATAAAACCCAGCAGCTCAGAAAGCAAAGCGAAGCCCTAACCCAAATATTTCCCAGGAGAAACGATGCAGCAGCCTGGAGGGAGCCCTGGGAACACAGATGTGCTCTCCTGCCGTGCCTCTGCCAGGGCCACCGTGCTGGGAACTGCTGGGGGGCTGTGTCCTGCTGAGGGCTGAGCCGGGGCAGATGGACCATCCCTGTGCTGGTGGCACTGAAGGGACAATGTCCAGCCCTGCCAGAGTGATGCTGGATGGTGCCTCTGCCCCAGCCTGGCAGCAGAGCTGGTGCTTTTTGGGACATCTTCCTGCTACTGCTCCCATTTTTATGTTTCCTGCAGTGCAGCAGGGAGTGTTGTCACCAGCAGAGAGGGGGTGCAGCCTTTTCCAGGGGATGGGGCCTCCCGTGATGACCTTGTGGCCAGTTGTCTTCCTGCATTTGGTGAGTGCAAGTCCCCTGAGGCCCCCATTTCAGGGGACACCTTTAGAGCCAGCACAGGGGAGTAGCCCCAGGCTGGGCGAATTCCCTCCTCCCCACCCATGAGATGAGAGTGGGAAAGTTCAGCTCCACTCACCTCCAAATGCTCTCACTTTAAAATAAATTCTGATTTTCATAGCAGATTCTCCTGCCCCCACATAGAGACAAGTGAGCACATGTGTGTACACCAAGGGCACGTGTGCTCGTGGACAGCGGGGTCACATAGCAGAGCACAGTGACCCCAGGGGACAGGAGGATGCTGCACCCACCCCAGTGCTGCTGGCACTGCCAGCAGGAGCCTGCCAGGGCCACATCCACACCACACTGAGCAAATCCTCTCACAAGGATCTTCTCAGGACCTGGAGGAGCTGCCAGAAAACCAAACCTACATCTCTGAGGACTCACCCTACTGTTCCCACACTTTGGTCTGTGCCTTCCCATCCAGCAAAGAAGCAGAAAACCTGGTCTGCCTCTGTGGCCAGCAAAGGGCACAGGCGTGCAAACATGAATGTCACGGTCCCAGACTCATACTGGCAGGTTTTCAGACTCCTCTGCTGCTGGTGGGCAGCTTTCTTTGTTCCTCCCAGCTGTCAACACAGGCTTTGCAGAAGACCCCAAGCTCTTGGCAGGGGCATGGGAGGGCTGTGGGGCTTGTGGTGCATTGTCAGTGCCAGCCAAGGGCTGCAAACACCGAGCAGCAGCCCCTGGTAGCTCACAGCCTTATACTGATGGACGTGCAGGTGGCTCTGGATCAGGCTGGGATTTTCACTCTGACAAGGGGGCTGGGTGCTGGCAGAACAGAGCTGCAAAGGTGGGTGGCACCCCGTGTGCTTGTGGCACCTTGATTTTGGACCAAGCCTGCAGCAGCACTCACCCCACAGGCTGCTCTTAACCACCCAGGGCACCTCCAGACTCAGCAATAATTTTTGAAGGGCACACAGATGTGGATAAAGTAGATGGGGCACTCAGAACCACCAGAGCTGGCACCTCCCAGTGCACTGGCTCTGTCAGCACTGTGAGTCCTGCTGTGGGCACCCTGTCACTGCCTGAGAGCTGTGGGGTGAAAGGGCTGACCAGCCCTTCCCTTCCCTTTCTAGAGCCAGGACTCAGGCAGGGAGGGCTGCTCTGCCCCATGGTGTGCACCCTCCACAAAACACCTGCCCACAGCCTGGACATTCTTCCCCCACCAACCTGATGACACCAAAGCCACTGTCCCAGGGGTCCCTGGCTCACACAGGCAGGGGCAGGAGTGCTGGTGGCAGCAGGGGTGCACAGCTGCAGCAGACTGACCTGCAGCTCCCATGCTTGCTCAGGCTCTAAACTTCTTTCTGGGACACAGTCTGAGCAGCCTGAAATCTTTGCTTTCACACTCTCCCTCAACATTAACCTCCAGACCGAGGGTAACTTTTACATGGTTTTCTGCTTGTCCTCCTCACTAGTTATTTATTGCACTAGCTAGAAACATTAACACTAAAGAAATGGGCAGGGGTGGTCAGTCCGAGCTATCAAGGACATTCACAGGCAAGTGAATCTGTTGTGAAGCAGAAAAGGCAACAACCCCCAAAAGTGGGGCTTGAGCAAGGACCTACCCCAGCTCTTGGCTGTTCTCCCCAAGCATGTTCTCTCCTCCGGGTTCCACAAGAATATCTTCATCTCCCCAGCCAGCTCTGCCCAGGTTTTGCTCCCCATGTCTGCCTTAGGCTCGTCCTTCTCTCTGTCAGGATCCTGGACCTTCTCCTCATGCTTATTTTCCTGGAAGAGTTGCAGAACACAACCCCCACAGGCAAGCTGAACTTCTCATTGGCCAAAAATAAATGCAAAAGCACTTAATATCTGGAAATGTTTCAAATTTCCATTTTCCCATCATCACTCTTGAGTTAAAGAGAGGCAGTTTTGGCTGTTCCAACTTAAGATCACTTAGAACCCAGCACCCATTTTTCCATTACATGTACGTCACTGCTGTCACACTGGGTACTGTCTCCTTGTGCTGGCATTTACCGAATCTCATCTTTTTCCACCTGTGTGAACATGACCAGAGAAAACCTGTGATCTGGGAAGGCTGGGACTGTTCCCACACTTCTGCAACATCTCTGAGTTCAAGTGCACGTTCTATGTGCTGCCACAGATGATAGCAGGCAGCAGTATTTAAGAGATCAACCAGCTTGTTTTCCTTGGCGTGTGAGCAAGAATTCAGTCTTTGAAGAAATCCCTCTGTTGTTACTCTTTTAATTACACCGAGTTCCAGGGAAAAACATCTCCCCAGGTTGCAAGAGTTTGTATTTTGCCTAAGGGGTGAAAACTTGTTTGTCCAGAACTCGGGAGCACAAATCCTGCGCCTGGGCAAGAGCCACTTGAGACACGGAAGCCGTCCTTAATTCCCCTTGGATGCGGGCAGGTCTCCAGAAGCAGGCTGGTGGGAGAAGGCGCTGACCTTGCTTCCAGCTCGGGGCAGGCTGGGCCAGGCACGGCGGGGAGAAGCGGGACGGGCTCGCCACCTCCGCATGGCGGTGCGCACGCTGCCGCCGGGCTCAGCCGGCTCAGACCGCGCCCGCCCGGACCTGCGGCGGCTCCCGGGGCTCTGTGCCTGCCGGGGCACCGCAGCTGCCTGCGGGACCGCCCCGGCTGTCTGCCCAGGGAACCGGGCACGGCACCTCCCGGAGCCAGCAGCCCGGGATAAGATAGCTGCGAGCCGTGGGTTGCCGCCGGCGAGCCGGGACGTGGCCGACAGCTTGGCCAAAGCCTTGCTTGGAAACTCCTTTGAATTGGGGACGAGAAATTGAACTCTGTCAGACACACAAATACTGCAACAGTGACAATGGGGGGAGAATACTGACTCCAAAGGATGAACGTGTTCCCTGGGGAGCCTGGGCAGAGCGGGGGGTGGAAGCCATCCCCATCCCCGATGGGCTCCGGGGGGCTCCCTGGGAGCGCTCCTGGGGCAGGGCGCTGCTGCCAGAAACTGCCCCCGGCTGCCTGGGGGCCGGGCAGCGTTTGGCACAGGTGCCACAGCCCAGGCTGGAGGCGTCCTGAGCCAGCTCCTGCCTGAGGAGCGGGGTACACAGGGTACACAGGGTACACAGGGTGCACAGGGTACACAGGGTACACAGGGTGCACAGGGTACAGAGCTGACGAGAGCAGCGGGCTTTGGAGCCGGGAAGCAGCAGCCCCAGCAGGAGTCACCAGCAGGGACGTGGGACAGCAGCAGCGGGGGCTGTACCCTGCCAGGACACTCCCAAGGGAACAAGTGACCGACATGAGGGGCAAGAGGAGGTGTTCTTCTTCCCACTCTCCCCATTAAATAAAAGAGCTGCCAGGAGATATTTTGGAAACATTTCCTCAGACTGCCAGAGCAGGGGACGCTGCCCAGATGAACTCCACCCTGGTGCTGCATTGGGGAAAGCCCTTTGACTGGCACACAAACTGCTACTGCAGGCAGCAAGAGCCCACACTCACAAGTTGCTGCCAATGCTTAGAGCTGTGGGGGGATATGGGGACAGCTTCCCCTGTCATGGGGCCCCACCCTGGGAACTGAAGGAGGCTTTTGCAAGGAGAGAAGTTTCCAGCCCTGTGCTGTGTGACCCTTCACTCAGTGAAGGGTCCTGTCCTGCTGGCTGGGAAAGGCCACGAGGGCTCCCTGGCAGCCCAGGGAGGCTGGGGAAGCCCCAAGATCACCCCGTGGGTCTCTGTGGGGCAGCTGGGCAGGATGGGATGATCCCAGTACCCGGTCCCTGGCAGATGTCTCTCAGCTCGGGAGCTAGGTCAGGTCTGGAATGAAGCACAGGTGGTTTGTCTTTGCAGCCCAGGACAGAGATGATCTTGGAACAGTCCCTTGCACCTGGACAAGGGGCAGAAGGAGTGGCAGGAGCTGGGACAGCAGTGCAGGGGGGCAGGGAGAAGGCAGAGCCACAGCAGGGTATGTTGGGACACTGGACAGCCCTGAGTCGGTGCCTGCTCTGACAGCTTGGGAAGCAAATCTGGGGCTCATCTCTGGCAAAATCATTCTGTGCTGACTGTTGTGGATGTCCTGGGGGAGGCCAGGAGTTTTTCCCCATTCTCTCCTCAGACCAGGTCAGCTCTCAATGTTGGATTCCTCCTGCTGAAATCCAGGTGTTCCTGTCCCTTCTAGTCCCCCTGACCATCCAGCACCACTGGCCAGACCTGCCACTGCTCTTTCCCCCCTCCCATACAAAGTGCTTTGCCTAAGAGACGAAGCAGCATTTCCTAAAGCAAAGTAGTTATAAATCTATCAGCCACAAAGCAGGTGCTTGCAGCAGCTCCCACCTCACCTCGTGCAATGAGGCTAGTAGCCCCCAAAATACTCACCACCTTCTGGCTGGGGCTCCTGAGCTGGCCCTCCATGCCACTGGTGCTGGTGTTGCTGGCCATTCTTGGGTGGGAAACACAAAAAAATGTGTTAGCACAGCAGCACTGTGGGTGTGGGTGCCGGGTCGTGCTGTGTCTCAGGGGGTCACAGACAGACAGAGCCCCCCCCCCGGCCCGACAGCACCCCCTAAACCAGCAGCGATGCCGAGACTGGGGAGCAACGCTGCTTTCCCTCCCTACCCTGCAGAACCTTGCCGTTCAGGAGCGGATCAAAAAATAACTTGCTTTCCTAACGGGGTAAGCTCAAGGCAGCAGGATCCTATCTTGAGTCCTCTGGCATCTGGTGCCCTTTGCAGCACCCTCACTGCATCCTGCCTCATGTTCGAGCTCCCATCACTGCCAGCCAGCGCCCTACATGGGGAAGCCAGGCTCTTCCCCCAGGAGACCGTGTAGCTGTGAATAAACATTAACAAATCGCTGGGGTTTCCGATGGCGAGAAGTGTCGGTCAATGTGTGCTTGTCAGTCACAGAGGGGCCGGGGTTAAATTGCGAAATCTCTTTTGCGGTGAAAGGGGTAGTGAGAGGGGCAGGCAGGTCTATATTTATCCCCGGGAGCAGAGACAGGAGTTCACGGCACCGGTTTCCTCGCCCCAGGTTTAAGGGCTACCCCCAGCCTCTCAGACAAAAAGCACGGGCCCGCCTTGCCGTGCCACCCTGCAGGCCGGGGCTGGGAGGCTCAGCCTCTCCTCCTCCAGGGGATTGCAGGCAGGGGATGATGCACGGGGGCAGCCGGGCTGCGTGCTGCACTCCTGCTGCTGCGGTGATGGCAGCGTGCGGAGCTGCCGTCCCTGGCTGTGTCCCCGCAGCGCTCGAGGAACAGTGGGGCTCGTTTGACACCTCTGTCCCAGCCCCAGCTCGGCACCATCCACCTGCTCGTTCTCTTGGCCCCTTTCCAACGGGAGCGGTGACCCTTCCTTTCGCCAGAGAGCCCGGCCCTGTTCAAGGGTGGGGAAAGGCTGCCTTGCCCCAGGCTGGGACTGTCCCCGAAGGCACGGGGACGTGTCCAGGCTCCCGCAGGGCTGCACGGCGCCGTCCCAGCCGGCGGAGCACCATTCCTCCCTCTCCTCTCCCGAGCGTGGCTGAAAGCCGCTCGCCGGCTGCGCTAATAAATGGGCGCAGCGGGGAACAAAGAGCTCTGGCAGCTGCCCCGGGAATGCCGCTGCCGCCGGGGCCGGAGCCTGCCCGGAGCCAGCCCGCCGGCAGGAGAGCACGCCGGCAGCTGTGCCACAGCTGTGCCCACAGCTGGAGCTCCTGCCAGGCGGGCGCCGTGGGGCGAGGGCTGTGTTCCCGAAGCTGGGGAGGTGGAATGGGATGCAGCCTCTCGCGTCGCTGTCAGCGCACGCTTTCCCTTCTCTCCTGGGAGAAGCTGGTCATTAGGTTTTCATCCAGTGAAAGGTTTTTAACCAAAGATAGTATTCGTTTCTTTTAAGTTTATGAAATATGCTTGAAGTAATTACATGATTTGTACTTAGCGCTTCTCAGCCTAGGGCATTAGAGTGATTTACAAGCAATTATGAAGCCTGCTGGGAAGATGCTTTTATCCCCATTTTGCAGATAGGATGTGGAAAACAGGTTGAGGGCCTGTTCTTGCTCCTTGGCCATGGACACGGAGATTGCAGATGATTGCCGTCTCCATGGAATAGGGCACAGGCAGCAACAGGCATTGCCACCGGAGCGGAGACCTCGGAGTGCAGAGAAATGAAGCACTGGGCCGGGGGCGGTGTCGGGGCGGCTGCCCGGGACTGGCAATTGCACCGCAGGGAGGAGGGAGATGGGGAGAACGGGGCAACAGAGCGGTGCCGGGGAGGCTTTGGAGAAGGACAGAATGTCCTGGACTGGAGGAGGGTGGGAGCTGCTGGAGGCAAGGGGATGGAGAAAGATGGGGAGAGAGGTGGGCAGCCCCTCCGGCCGGTGAGCGCGCCGAGATCTCCCAGAGGCGGGACAGGACCGGTGTCCTCTCCGGAGACGGGGCGGGAGCTCCGCGCGTCCCTCCCCGAGCCCCTTGGGAAAGGGCCCTGCGCTGCTTCCAGCCGGTGGCCCCGGCGCCGAGCG
>VZRH01003989.1:13063-44503 GCA_013397555.1 Urocynchramus pylzowi | reverse complement strand
AAAAAAAAAAAAAAGTGAATCAAGGGCAGTTCAAAGATATGCATTATTGCAAACTTTTAAAGTAATCTGGAAAAACCTGCTACAGCCTTGCCTTTAGAGTGGCTTATAGGGCAAATATATAACAAGAGGATGTTTCTGATGCTTAAAAGAAAAATGATCATTCTAAAATCAGTGCCCGTTTGGAGTGCCATTTTAACAAAAGCAATAGCCAGGCTATGGATAGCATGAATTTCTTTACAGCTCCCTAACAGAGTTCAGCACAGTGTTTTGGATCACCTTGTCTACTTATGTTGTGGTAAGCACTGCGAGTTTTGGGGTATCTGTTTGGGATAAATCACAGAGAAAAGACTATTGCTGTCTCTTAAAAGCAGAGATAGCAAAGCTGTCGTAGCTCAGCCTCTGTGCATAGAACTGTACCAAGCTCAGGAGCACACAGGAAAATGATCTGATGGGGAATACTTCCAGCAGAAATTAATGTTGAGGGAGAGGATTTTGTCGGAGCAGCCCTTCAGCAGCTATTAGAGAGATACTGGGTTATGAGTCCGTGTATGCTGAAGCAGCTGCAGGCATCCTTACAGAAGTACAAAACCACTTTCTCTCTACATGCATAGCAAGGTGTTTTCAGAGAAGGAAAAAATGTAATTCATATTCCAATATAGAGCTGAAGTGGAGGTAGTCACATTATCTCCTCAGTTTCACATCTTGTTTCAATATCAAGTTAGAAGATTATGGCTGGTTTTGAAATAAAAGCTTTTTTTTTTTTTTTTAATCTTATGAGGAATATTGAAAAGCTTTGAAAAAATTTCCAGTTGAAACCTTATGTTTCTGTTCTCTATTGAATGTTGGTGTGTGCCAGTCCTAAGCTGGGAAACAACATAGAAATTAAGAGTGAAAAACACGATGGTGCTGAAACAAATACAGCATCTATAAATGGTGTTTCAAGATGCTTCTTTTAGAGTGGTTTTCGTGGTAACTTCTTGCAGCATTTGTGATGGCAGTGCAGGGGCACTGGTAGGGGTGTGTAAGTGCTGTGCCTGTGTGCCCACAGCACCCACCCAGCCATGCCCTGCAGACACCTGCACCCCCACAGCCGACCCTGCACACTGGGAGCTGTGCAAGGAACACCTGGCTGGGCTTGTTTACCCTCTGCTCATTTGCCAGCAAACCATAGCAGCAATCAGAAGTTTGGTAATTCTGTGGAAGCAAGATGGATTCATCCTTTCTCCCCTTTCAGAACTAATCCATGTAAGAAACAGCAAGTTTTCTCCAGTTTTGGTCCCACTGTTATGGATTTTTTAAGAGGTTTATGGGACACTTGCATTTAAATGGTTACATTGAAACTGAAGTGTGGCACAATGGTAGTATTTGTGAGGCAGTACATACAGAATGGCTTAATCTCTTAATGATTTTTGAATGTTTTAGAAGCCTAGATTTTCTATTATTAACTTATTTGGCAGATGTAAGAGAATAACCCAAATGCAACCTGCAGCAAACACTCACATACCTTTATTGGCAGCCTGTAAAACATGGCTTGAAAGACCAAGGATCATTGATAAAATATCCAGCCTGAATCTTGGGATTCTCTAGCTGCTATTTAATATTTTTTTGTTTGAAATTAGCAACTATCTAGCTATTTATTCCAGCTAAGGACTAACTAGTTGTCAGGCTCCTTGCTCTTAGGACCAGTGCTGTCCCAGTGGTGCAGTCAGACCTGTGCTCTGGAACATGAGCAGAAGGTTTGTGGGTGGAGAGCTTTCCTTCCAGAGACAGCAGGTCAGTCAGAAAGGATGGTGCTTTATTCTATAAACCTCTCTTGCCTTTCACATAGGGCAGGGAGGTTGGACTAGATGACCTCCGGTGGTCTTTTCCAACCTTACCCTTCTGTGATTTTGTGCTCTCCTTCTGCTGGGCTTTTAAGCCCCAGGTTTAGCCCTTGTCTGTGATTTGAAGCTCATCTGTGGGTGAATGACCCAGCCCCGTGCCCATGGCAGCCGTGCCAGCCCAGAGCATGGAGAGGGAGCCCTGCTGCCAGCAGCTCCTGGGTCGGGCTGGAGCTGGTGAGGAGGAGCAGGGGGGAGCTTTTCCCTGAGGTGAGCTGTCCCTGTGGAAGAAGGGAGATCATTTGCAGCAGCCTGTGTGGGTTGGTATGGCTGTGTCATTGTTGGGGTGAAAGGATCTCTTTATCTGCTGGGCATAAACACACAGATCCTACAGAAGGGGCTGTGGGCACCTGGGCCGTGCATCTCTGAGGGAGAAAGCACCCAGCAGGGCCTGGTCTGCTCCTCTTTCTGGAGAATTTGGACAAGGGGGTTGTGCTTGGCTTGACCAAGTCTTCCTCCAGGGCCTTTCTGCAGGTGTTTTACCTCGCTGTGCCCAGGCTGCCAGGGAGCCCTGAGCACGTGGGGACTCCCAAGGTGGTTTGCTTTAGGGGATGCTCTCTGCAGTGGTGAAAGCTGCTCCTTCCCTTGGGACACGTTCCTGCCCTTCTCTGAAACACCCAGAGAAGTGCTGGGAGCCTCTGAGGTGGGAATAGCCTTACTTGCTCCCAGGGCCTGTTGGAGAGCCCCAGGCTGTGGGAATGGGATTCAGGGTGGCCCCAGCAGCCACAGACAGGGGCCCCTACAATCCATTATCCTGCCAGCCATTCTTGCAGGTGCTGGGTTGTATCTACATAATATATGAAATATGATCAAAAGGATTGTTCCACTAAGTGACACAAAGATGGCAAAACACATGCAGACCAAACACACCCCTAAAGATGTTGCTGAGCACAGTGTCACAGCCAGCTTTCCTCTTGGCTGGTGGAATCACTCTTTTATGTTTATGCTCATTTGGGAGATGTATAAATATAGAAAAGAAAAAAAAACCCCTCATCATCAGGCAGCTGTAGATGAGTTTTACTAATCCACAAATTCATTATTCAAGCATCTAAAAATACCTGGTCCTTGCTGAAAGTAGAGGAGAAGTGGCTGTTACTGGTGATGTCTTATTTGCATGGAGAACTGTGGATGCCTTATGATTACAGTCAAATTTCCCCTCTCAGAACAAGCAGCATGCAGTGGGGTTATTTAGCTTGACGCAAGCAGACAGATCAGAAAGTATATAAATGTCTAATGTGAATATTTCTCATTAGCTCAATTGCCCCAGGCTAGAGGGGCTGGGAGATTCCAATGTATCTAAATGAGCTTTGCAGAGTTGCAGTTCTTAAGGCTCTCTTCATCTACGTCAGAGCAATGTTAGTGAAGGTGAAAAGTGACAGGCAAACCCAAAAATATTCTCGAGTCAGAGGAAGGGAAATTCACCGTGGCGTGGTTGGCAGTGGGAGGAGAAATTTGTGGTGCTGTGACTCTCCCCAGATGGAATCAGCAAATTCTGTTGTGTGTGTGTGTTTTTAGGGTCGTTCAATAGAAGAAAAAGAAATTCCCTCTACGTAACTGTGACTCTCCTCATTGTGTCAGTATTAATTCTAACGGTGGGCCTAGCTGCTACAACAAGAACCCAAAATGTGACTGTTGGAGGTTATTACCCAGGGGTTATTGTAAGTATAGAACTCCTAGGTAGGTCTAGAAAACTTATTGCCTACAAAGTCCCTTGTAATGCTGAAAATGTTATAAAGGGTGATTTTGTCCTGAATATTTTGCTCAGCTATTTCATTACCATTTGATTTATTTGTTTTATTATTATTTTGCACCTGCTGCACATTCCCATGCAAAAATCCCATCCAAGTGGCAGCTTCCTCTGAGCTTAGGTAATAACTTGCTTTTGAGCTAGTGGTGAGACAGATAAATAGATTTTATGTCAGTTGAAGCAAGTTTAGAACTTCTTTGTTTACGTAGATCACACTAAGCCCAGGCAGAAGTAAGGCAAAGAAGGACCTTAGTGCCAAAAGCAGTTGAGAGACCAGGTTTTAAAACACTGGTAACATGAGCTTGTGGTCATAAAGTTTACTTGCAGAAGTGTTTAACAAATTGGAGTCCCTGGATGAGGAGCTGTGGCAGCTTGCCAGGAGAGCATGTACATCAAAGCCAAGAGCACATCCATTTCTTCTTTTTTGTTGTCAGCAGCTAAAAATGGGAAAGAACCATCTTTTGGCTTCACATGGCTTAATTTAGAGAAGACCACTGGTGTCCAGCCTTCCTGCCATTAGATGTATGCTCTCTTACAGAAGCATGAAGGACAAGTATGTCACGACCCTCCTGGCATGAGCAGAGGCTAACACGAGCTGGACAGCAAGTCCTGCTCTGATCCTGTGCATGTCTAAGACATGCTGAAAAAGAAGCACTGAACTGCAATCAAATTAGGTGTCTCAGCAGATTAAATGCAGCCAGTAGCCCCAGCTAGAGGCTCCTGGTGTAACAGCTGTAGGATGCTGCACGTTTGATTTGGAGTCTTGAATCTGGAAGCTTGAAACCATTCCAGATAACCAGGTGGAGGCTTGTTCTTGTCTTACTGCTGTTTGATTTATTTGCCATGCATTGCTGATCTCAGGGAGGTTTATACTTTCTGTGCCCAAGCTCTTCTACAGCTGAAGAAAGCCCCTTTACAGCCATTGCAGTGTGGAACATAGTTACAGATTATGTTTGGCCTCTTTGGTTTAGGTTCTCTGGCTTGTCCCAGTACCTCCTGCATTTAGGCCTGATCTTTTTTAAAGAGAAGTATAGAAGGAAGGTGTTGAGAAAGATGTCAGACTGGCTCCAGACTCTCCACACTTACTCTGTGCCAGCCTGAGTTGAACCTCGTGCTTCAGAGCAGGGCCTGCAGATGATGCAGATGGGCAGAGTCTGCTGTTCACATCCCCTTGACATCTCCCCAGCTATTTATGGAACGTCAGCATCACTTACGCTTTTCTAAGGCTTAGTCTACCCAAGGAATTAATGAAGTCCTGGACTTGGGAAGGGCGTTGAGTTACTTTATTCAGAGGCACCCTGGCAATTTGTGTTTGTCACCAAATTCCCCACCTAGGTTCATTAATCTGCTCTGTGGAGATGTGTGATGACCTCACCTGTCTCGCTGCACAGGAAAACATTTCAGTGTGCTGCTGGATGCTTCAGAAGGTGCTTAAAATAGCTGATGTTTCATAACAAGCTGGGATTTCTCCCTTTACTGGGAAAAAAGTGCTGGCTGCAATGATTGAGCGTTCCATGAGTTGTCCTTAAGCAGATAGAGCCAGAAGTCTCCTTGTATGCTGGGTGACTTCTGTGTGTGTGGAGCAGTTCCATGGCTGGAATCATCTTATGGAACATAGACTCATAAAGTCACAGGATACTCTGAGTTGGAAGACACCCATCAGAATCATCAAGTCCAACTCCAGGACAACCCCAAGAATCACACCATGTGCTTGAGGGCATTGTCCAAATTCTTCTTGAACTCAGACATCAGATGTCTCAGTGCTGCCATGCCTACACCACCCTTCTTTCCTCCTTCAACTTGTGTTTCTTGGGCAAGCACCTCTTGTGTGAGGAGGAAGCATGCAAAGATGTTTGCTTCAATGCAGGGGATTATGTTCCCAGGCCTCTGCTTCCAAGGAAGGACAGAACCAGGCACTGGAGATCTTCCACACATCAGTAGGATTTTGTTTGGTTGGGTTTTTTGAGGGTTTGAATTTGTTTTTTTTCTCTAGCTCAGTTCCTCATTGATACAACTGGAGAAGCTGAAGCAGAGGTCAGTGACATCCTGTAGCCAGGGTGCCTTCACCCTCCTCCATAACCATCCACACCTTCACAAGGGCTCAATTGTGTCAAAAAGACACAATACCTCAGCTGTGTCTCTGTGGGAAATGTCCTCACCTGTGGCTGGATGACCAGCCTGGGACAGGGCAGCCCAGAGCACAGCAGGGATGTTCAGCAGACAAGAGCAATGCTCAGGTGCAGAAGACAAGGAGTCCTGTGGAAGTGAGACTGGGAGATACGTGTGTTGTCTCCAAGTTCTAACAGCTGCCAGAATCTGTGTAAATTACTGACCTTTCTGAGGCTTTCACTGGCAGTCCTCTTCTGTAATGGTTCCTTGCCAAGGATGTTGGCTTGGGGCTTTACTCTGGAAAAGCACATTCACTTTGTGTCCTGTCCTCCTTTCAGACAGATCCCAGGGGATCACATCCACCAGCAAATAGATGGTGTAACTGAGGAGCATTACTAAGATCTCTTTGTCCCATCCATAGAAGAATGAGTAGTTCTTCCATTAGTGCAATGAGAATTCCTGTTTATGAGAATCCACCAATTCATTTGGTCTTCACCTGCTGGATGTACAGATTGCTCTAATTTCTTCTTTTTGAATTATCTTAAATTATGTAAAATTATCTTAAATTATCTTTTGGTTTGAGGCTGCTCTGAAACACCATGTGATATTTCTCTTAAAGCTCAAAGGACACAAAATATTTTTCTTGAGCATTTGCCTTGGGTGTGTGTTACCACACAAGTTCCTTCTGCTAAATATCACCAGATTGAAAATTACACCTGGATCCACATCACTGTTTATGCCTGGATCTCCCAAACTTTTTGGCTTGGACTTGAACTATAAATCTGGTACTTTAGGAAGGTGGGGGTGTTGTTTGCCTAAGCTAAACAGGTCAGTGTGGGGCAGTCCAGCAGTGCCCTAGGTCTCTGCCCTGCCTGTTTGCCACCCCAGTAGTAAGCAGACCCTGGCTTCATTGCAGTGCTTCCCACCATGGCAGTTTGTGGCTGATGTGGGCACAGGGGTCTGCAGGAGCTCGGAGTGCCAGCCAGGCAGTGGGAAGCAGCAGCCTGATCAGCTGCTCCACTTTAATCCCTGCTGCTTGAGCCAGCTGCCCTCCCTGCCTGCAGCACTGCACCAAAGGTTGCTGGGCTTCAGCAGGGCAAGGGAAGATTGAAGCCCAAGTTTACATGACATTTGTGTCTGCTAATCTCTGCACATGCCTCTCTGCCTGTTAGTATTGGATTCATTGAACCTTTGTTTTCTATTCCTGGATCTCAAAGTATCAATTCCAGGTTAGTCGAATCATTTTTTAATCACTGCATCTTGTCTCATGCCTTGTTTTTCTTCCTGGGGAGTTGGCCAGTTATTGGGCATTCTCACATGGATCTTCAGTGGCCCTTGGTCTGTTGTCTGGATTTGCACCTCCTTAATATGACAGATGCAGCTGTAGGACTTTTCCAGTGTTTCTCATTTTGCCAGCCCATGGAAGTGGGGTTGGATATGCTCCACATCAACCAAAGACCTTTCTCAGTGTGATACAATACTCTTTTTGCATCTCCCCTCTTAGTCCATGGTTCCTGCTTGAAGTCCCTGTTTCTGTCCTGGCTGAGGTGTGCTCTGTCCTAGAAACTTCTTCTTAAGTGTAGCTTAAGGCTATGGAGAAAGCTGGTGGGAAATTGCTCTCCTGGCTGACTTCACTGAGCTGAAATAAGTGTTGTGAGTTACAGCAGCAACAAAAAATGCTTTTGCTGCAGTGGCTTATTCTGTTGGGCCAGTGGGAGCTCTTCTGGTAGAACACCCTGGTTGATGCATCCTCACCCCTGGAAATGAGGGAGGAGTAAGAGAAGACAGAAAACTGCTAAATCTTCCAAAGTATAAATCTCCCTTGTTTCATGCTTCACACTGAGGAACTCTCTAAGTTGAAAACTGAGGTGGTTGCTCACATGCTCAGTGAGGTCACAGAAACCTGGTCCTGGAGGTTTTAGTGCATTGGTCCTGCTAGGTTTGCATCTGGAGGCTCCTGAGTGTTTGTAGGGTTGTTCCAAGACAGCAGTGCATATCCTCATCCACCAGCCATTTCTCAGCATCACTGGGGGGATGGAATTCAAAACTCATCCTTTTGGTTTCTACACACGCTTTTAGTGTCATGTGTGGGACACACCTGATAGTTCCTGCTGGTGAGAGACTCCACTGATTTCTTGCTGAAGGAAGAGTGCTCACACATGAGCAGAATGTTCTTTTGCTGCTTCTGGATTTAATTGTGTTCTGTCTGTTCAAAAAATATGTTGGGTATCATCCTGAACTAAATGCTAACAATACATTGTTTTTCAGCTTGGTTTTGGGTCGTTCCTTGGAATAATCGGATCAAACTTGATAGAAAACAAAAGACAAATGGTAAGTTCTTTATAAAAACTTTTCTAAAAAAATGACAGTATCTGAAATACTGTGTGTAAAGAGTATTATTTTAGGTTTTCCTAACTCTTCCAGGGTAGTTTTGCATACCCCTTGAGAACTGGAGATGGTTTCTGGCAGCCTAGGAGCAGCCCCCCGTGGGCACTCTGCCTCCTGCCTCGCTCAGGAGAGCGGCTGCATCCCCCTGGCCCTGGCTCTGGCACTGAGATCCCTCCAGCCTTGCTGGTGGGAGCTGCACAGGGCCCGGGGAGGGGGGGCTGTCCCTGCAGCCTGTCCTGCTGGGCTGCTGCCTGCTTTGGCAGGGATGGAGGGGGCTCAGAGGTCAGGTTAGCCGTGTGTGCTGCTGACCAAGGCAGTTCTGCAAAGGTAGATGGGAGAAATTCCTGTCCAAATCCAGAGTCTGCCTTTGTACTGCCTTTGCTTTGCAAATAGCATGCTCCCTGCAGAGCAGGAGGAGAGGGTGAGGCTGACCTTGCAGGAGATGACATTTGCCTTTCTTACAGTCAAACAGGGTGCAGGGGAGGTGAGTTTCCCAGTGGATATTTTTTGTTGTTTTCACCCTGGCTCTGCAAGAGCAACATATCCCTGTTCTTTCTGTCCTAGCAGAGTTTCAGCCTCTTGCTCATCATGTATTAGCAGCATGTCAGTGTCTGGTTGAGCAATGACCATATTGAGCCAGTCCTGGACTCTTCACAGGAGTGCCCAGAAGTGACAGTGTGGCTCTAACTTGTTTGATTATTCTGAAGAGCCTGAGCTTATTCTTTTCATCTCTCTGTCATTTTGTGTCCTAAAAAACATTCATGACCCAGCTTTGCAGGGATTGCATCACTGCTGCCTCGGCTGGCAGCGAGCGTGTCTCCACTCTGATGGCAGAGAGGACATGCAGTAGCTGTCACTTATTGTCCCCGTGCTTTAGTCACATGTCCTCCTTACCCAGCAGCACTTCACAGTGGCAGCTTTGTCCATTGCACGTTTCTGTGATACCACTGGCCATGGAGGATTTCTTTTTTTCCAATTTCTCTGAACTCACCGAGTCCCAGTTTGCTGAAAGGCAGCCTTGGTCTGCCTTGTAGTGCAGCTGAAGGCAGAAAAGGCAGAAGCAGCTTGTGCAGCTGTGTTCTGGTGCACGTTTCTGTCCGTGCACTGGTGAGTGCGAGGAGTGGAGCGAGCCAGTGTGGCTGATGGGGAGAGCTAACCTGAAGGAGCACTTCTCACTTCCCCCAGACTGCTGACAGGAGCAGACCTCTCTGGTTTGTCCTACCCAGGTGTATTGACTTGTGCCATGCCTCTGGAAGTGAAGGGAAGGGAGAGCTTTAGTGCCCACAGGGAGGGCCAGCTGCCCAGGCAGCTCTGCCACACTGCCCACTCAGCAGCTTCCCAGTGAGGAGTCAGCAGTTTAGACACCTTTATGGCAGTATCTGTGCCATGGAAAAGTAAGAACCAGCACCTTCACAGCCCATCTGGGGCTGTACCATCACCTAAAGGGAACCTCATCCCACACTCCTGCCCTATCTGAACCCAGTTTGTCTTTTGTTGTCTGAATGCTGCTTGGTGTGGCTGACTTCATCTGGAGTTACATGAGTGGAGTTCAGTCAATAATATCACACTCTAGTGAGGGACTTCTGCCTGCTACAGTAACAGTATTACCAACCCCAAATCAAAAATAATCTTGTTGGCAAGTTGAAAACTGGGATTTTTTTAAAATTAATTTTGTCAAGAAAATTAATCCACAAACACTAGAGGTTTATGTCCAAAAAGCAGACAGAGGAATCCTGTAACTTTATTTGAATAAAGGGAGAGGCTATGGATCATTTTCTGGGGTCTCTCAAAATTTTTAGGGGCCGCAGCCTCTTTTTTATTCTCATTTCCCAGCCTCATTTCCCTCTCTCTTTCCCCATTGGCTGAGGCACATGAGAGGTATAGACTTCCCAAAACACCCAATTCCCCCTTCTAATGTATACCCACCATGTTTTTCTTTTTCCTTGTGTCTCTGTTCTTTTTATCTAAATCTAGAGATTTAGCACAGTCTCCAGTGAGTAATAGTCTGTATCAATTAGTGGAATTCCTATGGAATTTATGGTTCCCCTATTGCTTCTTTCACCTCTCCATATCTGGCCTTATCTACCATCAGGCCCACTGTTTGTTTGTGAAGACATTCTTTTTAAAGACATTTCTTCTTTTTCATTCCTTTCCATTTGTATTTTTTCTGTTTGCTGTTTGATTTTTTTTCTCTACCATAAATTCACAGTGTTTGGTTTTCAGGCTTTCTACATCTGAGAGGGAGAAAACTGTATGTAAATAAAGTGAGCATCAGATACTTACCTCTTGGTAGGGCTGTTATGAAAGTATCATTAACTTTGTATTTATTTTAAACCACCATATTAGCAGCTCCTATCTGTGAGCAGAGATGACTGACAAATTCCCTAATTGTATATATTTAGTTTTGGCTCACTTCCCATCTCTAAGGCTCATGCTATTTAGGGCAAATACTCTCTTTCACGTGTGTGTGAAACAAAAGACAGTACTGAGAAAACTAAACTTGCTACAAAATACCCTATTCCATAAACCCTGTGTCTTCCACCAAAACTGGACTTTGTCCCCTGGTGTGGTTTCACTGGTTTGGTAGTGAGACAGTGTGACCTTGTAATGGATGGTGTGAGTTGGGATCCAGACATGCAAAGGGTGGGGCTGATTGGGGAAGAAAAACAGGAGTTTACAGCTGACAGAAACAGGCTCAGTGTAGGATCTGGTCCTGGAAAACTTGTCACCTGCTGCCATCTGCAAGTACTTTGTGGCACAGCATCTAATATTCCAGTAACAGCTTGTTGTGATCATGACACCTTCACGTGGTCCCTGGGATCCTTTCCCAGCCTGCTCTCTCTGCTGCTGCAGGTCTAATGCCTGTGCCTTGGATGCTTGCCTCATCTAGAAAGCTATTTTATTTTCTCTCATGTTTAAGTAAGCCATTTCCACTGCCCCAGGTGAGCCCTCTGGCATCTCCAGTCATTGTTCAAGCTGATCTGGTCTGTACATGAGGTTACTGGAACAAGATCTGGTTTTACCTAGGGAGATTTAGATAACAACAGTGTGATTAACTAAAAAATCCTGAGTTACTTTAAAAACACACACAGGATCCTTCTGGACTGTATTTGTCCGAGGGGCTGGCTTGTCTTTCTGAGAGCTGGAGCCTTGGGCAGTGGCAGGAGCCAAGGTTTTCAAGCAAACTTAGTACCTTGATCTTTAAAACAAACATCCCCAGGTCAGGAGACTGAGGTATCTGTCAGTGCTGGCAGGGATGTTAGCTTTCTGTTTGGGCTGTAGAGATTTTTATTATTGCTTACAGCTCCCTCATGACCAGAGTCACCTTTGTACTTGTGGAGAAACAATTTTTAACAGCTGCCAGCAACTGACACTTGAAGGTTTCGGTCACCAGAGTTGGAAAACCACCGGGGAGCTTCCTGTTCTTTACACTGAAATACTGTCAATATATTGAAATAACATATTTCAATATATATGAAGTAATATTGAAAGCTGTTCCCCAAGCTGCATTTTGTGAACCTGGCTGTCTGAAAGCTGTGCCTGCCCTCCCCCTGCAGCCCTGCTGGTATCCCCAGTGTGCTTTGGCAGAGGGGATTGGGATCAGTGTTGGGAGCTCTGTGTGTGAGGAGCTGGTCAGGAGCCCAGTGGCAGCAGCTGAGCTGAGTTCAGGTGTGAGAGGGGCTGTGTCAGCACTGGTGCACTGCTCCCCAGCTGAGCACTGCCTCTTTGGCAGAGGTGGTGTTTGAAGTGGGATAGACACTGTTTCTCATACCTGGATTGGAGAGTATTTCTGGTTTACCTGCTGAATGCTTTCACCCTAATTTTAAGAATGGGCAGGATGGGGCCAGTGGAAAAGGATCGTGCCTGTCTGCCCTGCTCAAGCTGCAGGTGGAGGGAAGTGTCTCTCCTTGCAGCTCTCCAGTGGGAGCTGGATGGACTGTGCTTGCCACAGCCTGGCTCCAAGAGCCCAGCAGGTTGCTGTGAGGGTGTACAGCACCCATGGCATTGGCTGGTCACTGCCTTCTGCTCTCATGGCTTTGTGCTTGTGCCTGCATCCAAGCGTTGCTCCCTGAAGGCACAGTCCCAGCAGAGAGGTTCACGCACTGCAATCTCCTGCATCCTCACAGCTCAGGAAGTGTTCACAAGAGCAGCTCCCTACAGCACTCCAGGGTGAGGAGAGAAGAAATTCTGTATCTCTCCAGGGGAGAGTTAAGGACAGCAGCAGCCAGAAGAGGAGATGCATTCTCAGCCCAAGTTTAGCCTATTGGAGCCATGAAAAAGCCTGCTTCTCTATCAAGTCCCCAGAGAACCAGTCTCCTACTCCTGCCACTCTGCCAGAGCAGACACACATCCCCCTGCCTTCAGCCAGAGCAGTCTGTGCAGCCCGGGCAAACATTTGGGTCATTGATTGCTTGAGGGCTTATCGACTGTGCTTTACATATCCTTGTGGAGAGGGCACTGATCACTTGGTTGTGGAGAGGCAGATGATCTTTGCTTTGTTTTCCTTTCTCAGCTGGTTGCATCGATCGTCTTCATCAGCTTTGGTGTCATCGCTGCGTTCTGCTGTGCCATTGTAGACGGTGTCTTTGCTGCCAGACACATAGTAAGTGCTTCCAGGAAAACACAGGTCCTGCAATGCTTTTACTCTAAGGAAACAAGTGATGGTGTCTGCAAGCCTGTATCAGCCCACATCAAACCCTGTAAATGTATATCATGTGCTGAATGCTGCTTTAAATCACAAGCTTTAGAAAAAATGTTATCATTTTTTAAAAAATATATTTTAAAATTAGCAGAATGCACTAAGATCTTGGGGTTTTCTTTGGCTTTATGTGTTTATTGAGTATCAGAACACTTAAGATGTAATGTGAATTACAGCTATCGCCAAGGGACAAGATATGAGCAGTAGCATCTATTTTGTTTTAAATGTAGGCAGAGCTCTTCTTAATGCAGAGTGAATCACTGGATGCTGTAGTAGAATGAAGCAATTTGATACAAAGCTCAGTGAAGCGTTGCAGTATAAACAGGAAACATTTGCAGGAGGTTCTCAGTTTCCATTTGGTGACTTAAAAAATTATGAGCTACTGCTGTCATGACCAATCACTAGTACAGTGCAATGTGCAGAAGCTCTGGTTATTATTTTAGATATAAAAAGACACAATTCCATTTCAGCTTTTTGATTGAAATTTGTAACTGCAAACAGTTTTTTGTCCTGCAGCTCTGCAGTTTGATTACTTTTTTTTTTAAATTTTTGGCAAAAAGGGATTAAAAAGACAGATTTGGAGTTTATTTGTATCAGAATGGAAAGGAATTTCAGAAGGTCAGAATTACCCATGAAATGGAAACTCCCTGTGTCAGCTGGCTAGTTATGCTCCTTGTGAAGCTGGCCCTTCTTTCCTGCCCCTGAGTATTCCAGTGGTGGAAAGGTGGCTGGATGGCAGGATTTGCTGGCAGAGCAAAGGGCAGCTCCTCTCAGTTGTATGATGGTTGTCCGTCTGTCTGGACGAACCCAGCAAGTCTGGGCCATCTCTGACCCCCTTTGCTGGGTGTGACCCCTTGAGGTCATCCCTTTGAGGGTGTGACCTCATGGGTTGGGTTGTGGCATGAGCTGGCAACTCCTCCCGGCTGGCTCTGGGGGTGGCTGCGTGTCTGAGGCAACCAGAGCTGAGCAGTTTTGGTGACAGAGGCTTTGGTTTTTGCCTCTTGATGAACAGATGGGCTTTTGGCCTCACTTTACCACTTGATAGTCCAAAAATGTCACCACCTTGCTGAAACGTGCTCCTGCCACGCCAGCACAAAGGATTCTTCCTGTTGCCAGCTGCTGCCACTGCCCTGCCAGCCCAAGCTTTGGATCAGACACCTGGAGAGCCAGTCTGGCTGCTCCTGGGAAGGGCTTGCTGATGTGCATACACATCTGGCATTGCTTTCCCTTTGGTTTTGCCTTGGAGATCAAGCTTCCACAAAGGGAGGCATTAATGCCTGTTTGCAGGCTGGAATGTTGATGATCATCCAAAGCTTCCCACAAGACACTGAAGAGCACAGGAAGGACAAATTTGTGAACAATTAATAAAAAATTGCTATGATTCAGCCAGAAGAACCCTCAGAAAGAGGTCAAGCAGACCTGGGATGTGTCTGTTCAGTTCAGGACGGCCACTATCACCCCAAGAGCCCAGCTTAAGAGCCTGCTCCTCCCATGCTGGCCGTGACAATTTCATGCCTCCAAGGACCAGGATTAAACATCAGCCAGGGCTCAGGGGCTGATGGGGGCTGCATAGCTGTTGCTGCATTGAGGTGCTGCTGTGAGGTCAGGGTCTCTCTGAAGTCTGGTCCCTTTCCCCAGCCCCTTTGGGTGAGTTTGGTTTGCTGCAGGGCTCAGCCTGGTGCTTTCTCTCTGGCAGGATCTGCGGCCGCTGTACGCGGGGCGATGTCAGTACTACTCCAAGAGCACGACCCCACCAGAGGTGAGAGCAGGTCCTGCTGTGTCCTGTTAAGGGCCCAGCTCCTTGGTGCAGGTGGAGGAACCTGCTGCCAGGCGGCTGCTCCGGTGTCCTGGAGGTCTGCAAAGTGAGGAGGGGGTGGGAGCTGGGCCTGGGGTGGGAGCAGGGTGCTGGCAGCACTCGGGAGATGGGTTCTCCATGTACTGCCTCAGGAGTGAAGGAGCAGATGGAGAGAAGGGGATGTAGGATAGGAAAATTCACCAGTTTCTCTAGGTCTTCAGCTGTGCATTCATAGGAGCTGGGTGGTGGGTTAAGGTTTCAGACAGCAATACTTTCTGTGTATATGAGCAGCAGGTACCAGTCTCTGCACCTCTCCTGTTTTCTTCTCCAAAGAGAAGCCTGTTGGGGATGGATGATCCTGCCACATACTGGTAGTGTGTGTGGACATCTGTCTGCCTTTGCTGAGCACTGATTGTCTCTCAGAGCTTTCCTCACAAGTCCACAGGTAGTTAGGTAGTTCTGAATAACCACTATATACCAAATCAGAAGGCCTGCTTGAGGGTACAAAGTTAAATGCTACACAGCAGCGTGGGAGTGGTCCACTCTCTTTTCAGGCTGAGGACTGTCCACGTGGACTCGGGTGTGACCACCCACAGGCACACACAATCAACCACTTTGGTCACTTCTGCACCACTATTGGAATCTTGCTCTCAGCTCGGGCCATGCTGTTGACAGCTCTCTGCTCTGTGTTGCCCTGGGGTGAGGTGGGTTAGTTCAGCAAGGCCCTGGCTGCTCAAGGAGTTGCAAAACCTCCTTCCTCTGCAGGCACTGCCTGTCTGTGAGCTCCCCACAGCGAGGGGAAACGCTGCTCTGCTCTAGCCAAGTGCATCTCTGTTCCTGTGACAGAGGGCTTTGTGGGAGCAAGATAAGGAAAGAAAAATCTGGCTAATGTGGAGATCACTGAGAATTCTACATGTAGAGCAGGCCAAACAGCAGCAGAAACTGTGTTTGGGGATTGTGTTGTTCAGTGCTTTATGTATTTTTTTTTCTGTATTCATGCAGGCGGTCTGTCACCCACAGCGCCGTGCCCCCTGCACACCGAAAATAAAAACCAATACCTGCTTCTGCTGTGACCTGTACAACTGTGGGAAGTAAGCCAAAAATGCCACTCCTGGCCACGGGAAGGGCTAGCAGTGGTCATGCTCCTTGGCAATAGCTTGCAGCTGGTTTGCAGGATAGTATCAGTCAGTGGCAGTTGTAGTGGGAAGGGACCTTAAGCTGTGTTTGTTAGCAAGGAGGAGTCCCAGACAAAAGCTAACCAAGTAAAGGTGGGTGTGAAATACACCAAGGCCATCCCAGCTATGGGTGAGCATGCTCTGGGCCAGTCCAGCTGGAAAAAATGAGGAGCACAGGAGTTTCCATTACTTTCATGCTTGGTGTCCTCCTCAGGTTTTCCACCTATTGAGTGTTGCTTGTCTTAACACCTTCCTTCTCTGTTGGCACTGGGTTTTGTTTGTTTCTTTGACAATACTGAAGATGCAAAAAACCTGGGACACTTTTTCTTCACCTTGCCACCATTCCATTCCCCACCCTGCTAGCAGAGAGGAGAGTTAACAGGCTGGTGCCATCTGTGCCTTCATGAAGCAGTGTCCTCTCTGCCCAGTGAATGTCTCTCATGCTCACACGGGATTGGAAGGTGAACCAGCACTGTGCAATGAGTCAGGAGGTGGTCACCAATCGAGAACCACTGCAGAGTGATCACACCACTGAGATCTGGCTGCTGTGCCTAAGCCAGCTTAATTTACAGCATGTGCTGCTTATACCTTGTGCAGTGTCCAATGTGTGCTAGCAAGGCATTAATAAATTGATTTTTTTACTGCTGGCTCTTGCCTAGGGCTGTTTCAGGCTTAGCATTTCTCACAGTACTTAGTTGGGCTGGCCTCCACTTAAATTATTGACTGTGGTGGAGGAAGATCAAAAGCTGCTGTTGGGATAGGGTGGGTGGTTCCCTGTGCTGGGAAGTGTGATCCCTGGTCTCTGTAGGACTTTGTGTGTGTGAAAGAGGCATAAAGCTCATGCTTTCCTTGGGCAGTTTACAGAACACAATCGCTTTTTACTAGCTGAGAGAACTGATTGGAATGGAAAAGCTTGAAATTTTCTGTATTTCTTTTTCTTTTGTTTTTGTTGGTATTTTGGTTTTTTCCCCAGTCCTGGTTCTGGGACCTGCCCCTGACCCACTTTCCCCTCTCTGATGAAAGATACCAGTTGCTATTTTAATCTTGCTTAGCACCACACAAACATCCTGCACTGAGGAGCTGCTGGATGGTGTCTCAATAAGAGAGGCACAGACACTCAGGACTGGTTAGTGCACATGTAAAGGATGGAAATCATGGCAAATGTGACAGCAATCTTGCATTCTTCCTGATGCTGGGAACCCTGGCTTTGGCAGCACGGGACAAGCCCCTTCCCGCTGATCAGGACCTGCTGAACAACTCGGGATGTTCCACTGGGAGATGGCTCTCACACATCTCCACAGGACTTGCAAACAGCTCATACAGGTTTTCTTGTTGGAGGGTCACGGAGAGCTCAGGTTACACAGAGGCCGTGCCAACCAGCAAAAACCACAGGTTTTTGTAACCTGTGGTGCCTCGATTCTGCTTGAAATCCCCATCTCCTCGTTGTAATGTCTCCTGCAGTGGCCTGCTAGGATGAAATGTGGGAGTAAAAAGGGTAAAGAGGTAGAAGTGGAGTAATCAGCACAGGAGGGTGAAACTTTCTTGATCACAGACTCTTGTGAAAGAGAGCAGTTTCCTACAGGCCTTGTGGAGTCTGCCGAGGAACTGAACCTGGATCTCCTGCTTCTTGACCCTAAGTATGAGCCAGTTCTTCCCCCTTTCCTCAAAGCTCTCATGTGCTCTGAGCCTAACCCTGTGTGTGAGCTGGAAGATAAGTCATTCATAAGCTCTTGGTACTGTTTGTCCCTGATAAATACGTTTTCTGAAAGGCTGTTTGCTGTAGGCCCCTACATCTGGTAGGCTGTGCTGAAGGCCAGCCTGTTCCCCACCCGGCAGTCTGAGAGGTCATTCCCGAAGAATTCCCCTGCAAGACTTCAGCCTGCATGTTGCAGGAGTTGCTTTTCCTTTTCCAAAATAATGACCTAACCAGATTTGATCGAGTTTTCTCTCTCTCTTTTCTGTGTGTGGAAAAGGTTCAGAGTGTGAGCAGAAAGACGAGGTGCCAGGCTCCAGCCAGCCCAGGCCGCTGTTGAGCTGAGAGGGGCTGGTGGCTGGAGTGGGGCACAGAGCTGGAGCTGCTTGGTGGCCAAGCCCTGGGAGCCAGCTGGGAGCTGTGCTGGCCCCTGCCCATCCCACCCAGCTGCCCTGTGCCTCTGGGGAGCAGCCAGCACTGCCTGGGGGGCAGCTGCTGCTCCTCCGGCACACATTGATTTCCCAGGGTAATTCCAAGACCGGTTTGTCCTTGGTAAGCCTCCAGGACCTCTGTGAAGATTTCAGACGAAAGAAATAACTGGCAGGTTCAGACAAAAAGTAATTTGTTTTAGAGCAGAGCAAGTAATTTGTGTCAGAACTCCCTTCATGCAGGGAGATTGTGGATGCCACAAGCATGGTATGCAGGAGGCTTTGTCCCCACTCCCTCAGTGGTAAGGTCCAGGTTATCCCTGAGTTGCAGAATGCATTTTACTGTCCAGCAGTACTGCTTAGGTTTTATGACATGTGGTGCATATTTTTGTCATTACTGTTGTTTTTTTCCTAATCTAGCAGAGTAGAGATTTCTGGAGGGTACTATGAATACATTGATGTCAGCAGCTGCCAGGACATCATCCACCTTTACCACTTGCTCTGGTCGGCAACAATTCTGAACATAGTTGGGCTGTTCCTAGGGATCATTACAGCAGCAATACTTGGAGGCTTTAAAGACATGGTAAGAGGATATCAATTTCTCCATGCATTAAAGAACACTAATCAGGCAAATTGCCTTTAAAAATAATAATGGAAACTATTGGTATTTCAATGCAAATGATCTGTGCATTACTTCAGTCAGGGTGGGAAGAAGGGCAAGAAATAACTATAATGAAAAAGTGGAAGCGATTCACTTTTCTGATCTTGTTGTCACCACCTGAGCACAGTTAGAAGATGTTAACAGAATTGGGAGACTATTTTCAAAAGGAACCATTAGACAGGCATTGGCAATACCAGGTTGATTAAAAATAAGCTCTTTCTTAAAAATTGATCTTCCTTTTCATAGTGCTCACATTCTACAAGGAAAAGTGTGGTGGTTGCTCATTAATTGTTGATTTTATAGTAGCAGTCTGAGTTTTACAGACTGTTTAAGCAGCTGTGTTAGGCTGAAACTCTCCATCTAATTTCATCATGGTGCAGAACCTGAGAGGGTGAACTGGGGATCAAAACCAAACTTCAGATAATGAAAAAAAAAGTGTTCTAACAATGTGAGCTTTGAAATACCTTCACTTAACCAGGCTGCCTGTTACTTTCCATACGGTTTTGTTCTAAACTGCACAAATGAAGGGATAGAACTGAATGTTCAACAGATGCATTTGGGGCTTTTTCAGCTGCTTGTGATTCATTTGGAATAACACAAAAACAGTCACACAGAAAAGAGATTTGTTGTTCTGGCTATATGTTTTTCTTCCAAAGAAATCTTGGGCCCTGCAGTAAGGGTACGTTGTTTCAGAACTCTGAACTCTTTTCAGACTCACCAATATCTTCACAAATAAAACAGGAGACACATTCCCAGCTGTGCATCACAGCCCTTTGAGTTTTGATCCACACCAGAGAGCCTCTGCAAGCAATGCACAAAATGCAGCAAATAACAGAGTAATTTGGAAGTAATAAATAATTTCTCCTACTTGTGAAGAAGTAAATCTGTTTTGTGTGAGTACTGGTGTGCACTGGGCTACTGCCAGCTTGTTGTTTGGAATCTGAAACAATGAGTGGCTGTGGAACGAAGTGACCTTGGAACGTAGCTGCTGCCTGAGAGGGAACTGGATTGCCAGCTGCTAATTCAACAGAGTTGACTTCTAAAGAGACACAGTGCTCCTTTAAATAATTTCTGCTTTCATTCAGCTATCAGCTATCTGTGACTGGGTTTGCAGCCTCATAGTCTCTTCTTTTTGTTTTGATAGACTCCTTCCCTCCCTACACTGAACTGCACTGTTGAAAATGCACATCCTTCAGTGACCTACTACTCCAGGCCACAAGTGACATCTTACAACTCCTACTACCACAGCACTCCTCACCTGCCTCCCTACTCTGCTTATGACTTTCAGGTGGGCAACATTCCAGGCGGTTTCCTTGTTTAGCAGCAAGGTTAAATCCAGCCAGTCTGCAGGACTCCAGGGGCCTGTCTTCCTGTCATTCACACAATTTAATTTTCTTGTTCCTGCAGAAAATACCAAATTTTTCCTACTAGGCATCGGTCCTTAGCAGTGCTCTCTCTTACTAAGGCAGTGTTTTCCTGAAAGCTGTCCTTGAAGTGAAGGCAAGAGGGAGGACCTGCTGCCTGCCTCCCTCCCCATCACTTTATGGTAGAGATCACATTAAAAAAAGGCACTGCCTCTGGCACTGCAATGTTCTGAGGAGAGAGGAGGCAAAGCCAGGTGTTCAGGTACTAGATTTTATTAGACCAATTACTGTGTCTGAGAGAAATAGGAGAGCTTTTGGAAACAAGCTATTTGAGCTCCTGAAGACACATGGTGTCTGAAAAGCTATTTTTTGTGGTTATTTACCACATGCTTCAGCTGCACTTCAGCTGGCCTAAGAGGGGTCCCTGCAAACATCCCCTCTGCCGTAATGTGTCCCTCCCTCTGAGCTATGGAGCTCTGCTGTTGGAAACAGCAATTTCATGTGAACCTTGCTGTCAACATCAGCTTTCACTTGTTGAAGCAGATGAGGACATTTCCTCCTCTGCTCTTCTGGAAGGTGGATGTTACCACAGGGGTGATGTTAATTAACACATCACACAACCACCAGGACTGGAGACTTTTTTTATATTAACAAGAGTTTAAGATCTTGGTCATCAACAAAGAGATGTGCTCTGTGATAACCACCACATCCTTCAACTGAGCCATGCATTAGAGGTAACAAAACCTTCCTGGGTCTGCTGCTAGTGCCACTGGACCATGCTGTTGTCAGGGCTCCTAAACGCAATTGAAACTTCAGTCAGAACTTTTAGGATGTATTTGTGACTCATTTTTGAGATTAATGAAACCTGGGACAGTCACTGGTGCTGTATAACTTCCTACAGTTACAAAAATCCCAACCTCAGCACATGCCAAACCAAGCTCTGCTACAAAGTCCTTTTCTCAGTTTCTCAGCAGTTCTAAGCACTGCCTGACCCAGAGCTTGCCAGTGTGGCAGCCCAGTACCTGCAGAGAGCTCAGCATGGGTGATTTCCCTGCTCAGTAACTGAAGTACTGCTGGGCTCTGCTAACACAGCTCAGCCAGGCAGATCAAAGTGTCTGGGTCTCACTGCTGTGAGCACAGGTGTTGGCTTAGGAGACGGCACAAAAGCTGGGCATAAATTCAACACATCTAAATTTAATATAGCCAAGTCCCTTTTTAACATGAAATTCCAAGTCTGAGCCTTGCATATCTTCCAGAGAACTTGGGGCCTGCATGGGAGCATTAGGTGAGCCTCTGGCTGGGAAGACTCTCTTGCCTTGAGCCCTACTCTGCTCCAGGCAGTGACCGTACACCCTGACCCCTCTCCCCTGACATCTACAGCACGTGGAGCAAGCCCAGCCGTGCCTCTCGTATCCCTTCCAAAGGATGCACTCCCTCTGGTGCAAGAATGCTTCCCACTCATTCCACACATTTTTCACAGGAGAAAAACAACACACCAGAATTCCTAAGGAAGCCTGGGCCCTTGCAGAAACCTGGCTTTCTCTACTTTCTTTCTACACAACTCTAAAATGGCAGACCCAGTTCTCTGGTTTTTGGAGCAGCTCATTCACTGTTGCTGCTGCTGGTGTGTGACACCCAAGATTTGAGAAGAACTTACCAGTTTTCAGTTGTTCAGTCTTTGTGAAATGCAGCAGGCATACAGAAGTGATAAGAATTTTTAAAAAATATCTTCAGTTTTGGATCTAAGGAGCCTCATTTTTCAAAACAATTACTTACAGGCTGTGCTTACTTTGAATGCAATAAGTTATCTGAAGTGTTATTTGTATGTACATGATTCACTGAGGTGAACCTTGAAATGTTAATTTTGAGCTGTTTGGTAATGAAATATCATTTTGATAAAGTAATTTCCATGAGGAAATGGTTACATTACAGCCTTTGCTGTCTCCCTGCAGCATTCCAGCGTGTTTCCAGCCTCCACTCCTTCTGGCCTCTCTGATGATCCCCAGTCCCTGTCACCATCTCCCAGCTATATGTGGGCCTCTAATGCACCACCTCGTTACTCACCACCCTATTTCCCACCTTTTGAAAAGCCACCACCTTACACGCCATAAAGAACGTGAGAAAGAAGAAAAAAAATATTCTCCATTGAAATAAGTGTGAACATTTTGTATTTATATTTTACTGTGGGAGGGAGCAGGAGAATACAGAAGATAATTGCAAATAAAAATATTAGATTGGACTGTCCTTTTTTGCGAGACTTATTTCAGAAGTTTGACGATGGCCTGTGACAAAGGGGACAGACTTCTGATGTTTCAATAAATCACTGAGTAGCGGGTGACCTAAATTTCAGCCTCTTTAGTTCATGTAGTCCTTGATTTTTAATCAAGTGATCCAACACAGATGACAGATTCTGGTCTGCCTTACTCCATCTTGTGCCAAGCTGAAGTAAGGGTAGCCAAGATCAATAGTTGCTAGAGATTATCAATCTGTTTGAGTGAGGGTGCTTGCAGACAGCACAACTCAACACTGGTTTTGTTTGGCCTTTGGGCTCCAGTTGCTGGGATTTTGGCTGGGAGGACGTAGGACCTAGCTCACATCACTTGTTGCCCAACACACTAGAAAAATTTTGGGGGGAACCATGACAGTGCCTCAAAATGTAACCCTGTTGAAAAGGATAACATCATAGGATGTGCCTCATGCATGTGTAGCAAATTAATCACAATATTGCTTTTTTGAGGGGGGCAAGCTGTTTTTATTTCAGGTTGCTTCTTAAGATAAAAGATGAAATGGAGTTGTCTCTCTCTGAATTCTGTGTAAGTAATGCTGAAGTCAAACAGTTTGGGTGGTTGCACTGCCTAAATTGTCCTTGTATTCCTATAAAAAACAACAGGAACCGTCTACAAGTCACTGAAACAGTGCAGTGAAAATGTTACTTATTGATTTGTTTACCTTTTCTGTGGTTGGGAATTTCTTTTTAAGCCCGTACTTTTAACTTTTTTAATGGACTGAATCAGCACCCTGAATAAGCACTGGTTTAGTAGCTGTATTATGGGCTGCACATAAGGAATATCCACTACTAGTTCTCCAAGATGTAAGTCTCACACGGATGAAATTCAACACCCTGTAATATAGGACAAAACTGAGGAATTTGCAATTACTGTTGTGACTTTCATTTAATCTTCAGCTGATGACTGTGCTGATTGATCTAGATTCCAGCAGATTTTGCATGCATCTTGCATAACAAAAGGTCAGCTTTGATATGTGACACACTGACCTCTAAAGTGTGGTTCTACTCCAGGAAGTGATTTCAGATGACAGTGTTCGGATCTGACCTGCTCAACCTGAGTGTTCTCAACTGCTTACTTCAGGGATAAAAACAACATTAACATTTTTACTCCTTGTTTCCTAAAGATATCATTTCCTTGGCATTGGTTTGTTGACCCTAATCCTCAGTTGCCTTCCTTTACTTGCAACTGATGCAGGCAAAAAGGTACCTAAAAGTTAAATCTGGATTTCAGAATCAAAATGGAATACATGCTGGTAGGCTGGGGGAGAATCCACTTGGATTTTAAACTGTGGCACCTACTTTTAATTTATAAAAAACAAATCAAATGCTGTCAACATGGAAAACAAACACTGAAGTCTCTGATCTCACTTTTCAAAGTACACCCACACTTTATAATGCTGTTTTTAATCCTATGCATTTGCAAAGCCTTTAGGCTAGACTATGTATTAACTTTATCATTTCCACTGTCAAATACTCATCAGTATATTAGTTCATTAAAGGATGACACTTTATCCAGAAGCAAGTGTGACTTTTCTCCAGTAAGAAGAGAAAATAAACAGCTGGAGAAAGGAATGCAGCTCACAGGATTTAAAGCAGTAGTGTATGTAGAGCATATCCTGGTGGCATTTTGTTTTACTGTAGAATGCTGGAGTGCAGCTCCTATAAATTTGCATACTGGAAATTAATTTGTATACTGGGGCATCCTCCATTTTATATTACATTTTATAGAATTAAAGAGATATAAAAAATCTCTTGATAAAGAGATTGTGGGCAATTTCAAAACAGACAGTACTTCTCTTGATAAAACTCCCCACAAAACTAGAATCAGAAGGGCACATTAATTCAGTATCAGAAAACATCTTATTGCTTTATCTTTGAAATAAAAGCTATGAGTCCTGTCCCACTTCTGACAAACACTGTACCATTTGTGCCTGTCAACTAAATAGGGCTAGAAGGACTAGAGGACACCACAGGACAGGACTGAACATCCTGAAGAGAACATAACTTAGTGGCAGAGAAACAATTAGGAGATGAATTGTGACATTAGTTTTGCATTCAAAAATACTAACCTTAGGAAATTATCCAAATTCTAATTTTTTTTTTCCTAAGGAATATTTTAGCAAAAATTACATTGCTGCTTTAAATTCACTATAAAAGGACAAGAACATTTTCACATTTAAAAACTTACTGCTGGTATTTTCTGTTGAATTACCTGTTTCATTCTGCTTGAGTAAAACAAAGCATTTAATGTAACTGCAACATTCTGCACTGTATTTGTCATTTCTTATGAGAATGTCAAGTTTGTGACTCATTGTACCCTTTTATTACTTTGCCAAAGTTAAATAAAATTGTGTGACTTTTGTAAACATTTACCAATTCTATTTTACATTTTAGCAACCTTCCTGTTTTACAAGCATCTTTAATGTTATTTTTAAAAAGTGAGTAAAATTTGCATTTTAAAAAATCAAAGCAAAAAAAAAACCCAACAAACAAAAAAAACCCCATCTCTATTCACTATATTTAAGACATATTTCTACCAGGATTAGCCAAAAATTCCTTCAGTTCTGTTTTTGAAGGCACTCATGCCCCCACACTTGATAATTCTGCAGTTTTACCATAACATGGTGCCCTGACCTCAAGCCCTGTAAAGTTATTGCTGCTGATTTTTCACTTAACACAGATCTGAATAATCCAACCAGTGGAGTCTCAGTGTCTCCTTTGCTTCCTTTGGGCCTGATTCTGTCCTGATGATGTCAGCTGCTCCCTGATGCCAGCAGAGCGAGGTAGAAGCCCTGTGCCACGGAGATAAAGGCATCTAGAACATAATTTGGTATGTTACTTATTAAATTGCATTCCTTACATGCAATAAGAATTCTGCACAAAGTAAGTGACTATTTCCTGTTGGCCCCAGGTCACCAACAATGGAACTCTTGGAAATGATAACCAGTCAGCAGCTGGTAAGAAGAGCCCAAACCAGGAGCGAGCTGAAAGCACTGCACTGGTCACTATTATGTTTTACTGGTCACTAGGTAGGGGATTGTTGACTTTGAGCTCATTTGCAATGCCAGCAGTTGGTCAGACTGTTGCACACTCTCAGGACGGCTCTGCCTGTCCTGAGTGCTCACAAACAACCCCATCTATCACAGCAGTCAGCTCACAGCACACTGGGGTTGTTGAGCTAATTTGCTTTCTTGGAAAGTGTTCAACAAAACCAATTAAACAGCATCAAAACAAACAAACAAAACTAAGGCCCAAATAAAAACATCTCTCCCCCACAGTGGGTTCCCTGCTGTTCCCAAAGACATGGAAAAGGAAGATACAAACATGTTAAACTATAGAAACTGAGTTGCCATCCAAAAGAAACATACTACGCTCACCTTGAGAATTAAACTTTTTTATTTTTGCCATAGAAAGCTCTAAAAACTAATATCACGTGTTGATTAATGAAAAGTAGAACACAACTTTAAAAAGTATGTTAAGGAAAGACTGTACAACTATATACATCACTGGGGAAAACCAGGGAATGTTCCACACGGAACATTTCCCAGGCAATAGCTGTAGAACTCAGAAGTCAATGTATATAGTTGTCAGCTTCTGCATCTTTTTATAAGCTGCATGCCTTAACAGAACAAAATAAATAAGCAGTAGATGTTATTCAATATTTATTTAGTTCACATAGTGGAATGTTATGGTATGTATCCCCAAAGAAACCAGACAGTGAGGATGCAGCCACCATTACCATATTCTGCAGCAGATCTGTTAATGGTTTTATATGCATAATAAACGACTGTGAGGTTAGCTACCTTAGTCTGTTGAAATTTTTCATTTCTATATAAATGCTTTGTCAGATTCAACCTTTTTCTTCCATTATCCCAAAGCCAATTTCTTAATATTTACATAAGTTTTTTCATTAAGTTAAACTGGAAGTTAAATGCTTACAAAAACAAACAAAAACACAAATGTAAGTGCAATAGCAGAAATCTAAATATAAAAGCATACTCATGGCCCCATAAAAAGTTTTCAAAGAATGGATTTAACATGTTTCAAAACCAATAAATACTGGAAGTGAAATTAAAAAAAAATGCTTTACATACCTCTGGACTTTGGATATCAAAAATCACTTCCAAGGAAAACTGAAGACCCTGAGACACATGCAAGCACGAGTCTTCTAGCAAAAATAGTTACAAAGCCCTAATTTTCCAGTTTTCCTCCAAAAAGAGACCTTTACTAGGCACAGTTTAATTTAAGGTTTTAAATATATCAGCAGCAAAAAATGATAGCCATTATGTTTAATTCTGCACTTTGCAATGTATGTTTAATTCCAGATCCCAACACAGGCCATTTACTTAAGAGTTGGGCTCGATGATCCTTGTGGGTCCCTTCCAACTCAAGACTATTCTGTGATTAAACATGTGTCACATCAATAACAAAAATAACATTGCATTTGTCTCGTCACAAGGTTCAGGAAGCCCCACCACAGCACCAGTCACCTGTGCCAACACAGGCAATCCACACTCATGTCCCATGAGGATAATGTGAGACTGTAGAAATGCCACCTCAGTTACATTGAGGTGTAACTCAGGTTACACGTTTATCCCACGTTTAAAGCACGACCCACTGTATTCAAAGGGGTCTGCAATATGATCTGGAAATAATCAGGTATATCATGTTCTTGGCTGACAAAGGAGAAGTGCTGAGCATGCACCACACAAACAAATCCTCCTCCCATCACTGCTCACGTGGATTTCTGGTAGCGTTTTTGTAGCTTTTATTTGAACCGTTTACCATTTAAGTGCCTTTCTGTGAAAAGTACTGTATATCTAAAATCTTTAACTTTGAGAGTCATAAAATCAAGATACTAACTTAAAACATGAAAAAAGAAAGAGAAACCTGTAACTGCAATTAAAGCAATTAAAGGTTTCCATAACTAGTACTATGCACAACAGTCTTTCCCAGTCACCTCTAGAACTTGAGGAGTTTTCATATTACCATTTACAAAAATTCAACAAGTCACTAACTCTGAAATGCTAAACTAGGACTCCAGGAAACAGCTGTTTTTATCTACTATTTCCTGATCAAGTTGGACATTTAATTCATCTTTTAATTGTTAAAACAGGCACCAAATGCAAGGAGAGTAAAATGGCAACATAATAAACCCAAGCCTGGAAACAGCTGACAACTAGACAACTGCAGAGAAATTATACTTTGGCTCATGGTGAATAAAGGGTATTTTCTGGCTATTAGTTTAGTCCTCATCTTCCAAAATGTATAAATGGGGGAAAGTGTGGGGGGAAATCCAAATCCCTGTTACACCTGAAGATCTAGCCAAACAGACACAAGATCTTCAGCAGTCTCAGTGCTAAACCAATACAGCACTTACATGAATTCATAGTTTTGAGAAGCCTTCAGCTAAAAACAAATAATATTTTTATCATTTCAAAATTCTGGACTGAAGCCCTTCTTGAAGTGCAAAAAAAAAAAAAAAAAGGAACAGCACTTTGTATCAAACTAATTACTGGCATTTTTTTCCAGCAGTAAGAAAATGCAATAATATTTCTCAAGCTGAAAGAAGGTAAAATTATTTCCTTCCTAAGTCTTCTAAGCTTCTTCACTATTCAGCTTTGTAGGGTTTGCTTTTTTTCCATTGCAAAAAGAGTAAAATAACAAGGTCCAGGACACTGAATACTTGGCTTACCATACTGCCAAATATAAGTAAAGTTTGTTCAAGTTAGCCCTAAATGAGTATTGCTTGTTGACAAGACTTTTTGCATGAAGACAGATGATTCATAATATTTATAAAAGCAGAATTAGGATGCTAGCTCAAAAACAGACTACTCCAGTGTAGTAGGGGATCATGTATTTTGGCCCCTTGTTCACAAATGTGAGTTGTGGGATTATTTTTTTAAAATGGTTCCATGACCAAGAGACTATGATGAAAAAATGTTACTGTTTTCTTGGTTAACATCTAAACAGAATTCAGCATTAAAGTGCTAACATGAAAGAAAGAGTTTACATGGTAAGTATGGGTACAGGAAATACCCTGATTAGTTTAGAAATATTTCTAGCTCTTTAGAAGGAATTGTACATTTTCAAGCCACAAATACTCATGTTTTGATCAAATTTAACATATCTGAAAACTCTGGTAGTGCCTTAGAATGTCTCAATCTCTATTCAAGTAAATTTTCTGATTAATTGCTTCCACAAATCACTGCAGTTAACACGGTCCATCTAAGTGTTACATTTGGTTACTTGGTAGAACAAGTTAACTTCTTTTGACTTTAATCTTTAATTTTACAGCAATTTCAACAGTTCCGTTAAAACAGCTGCAATGCTCCTGCACTAAATCCTTTTTCCAGCATTTCAAACATTTCAGTAAGATTCTGGTATCACAAACTCAAATTCAGTACTTCCCTCTGACGGGTTTTGTTTAAAAATCGTTTCATTTCCCTGCGGAACGAAAATGTCGTCCCAGGTGATTTGTTTGGCTGGAGAGTCGGACGTCGTTCCTTCAGTGCCGTCCTTCCCCGAGCCAACACGATAGACAACTCCCCCCTGGTTCATGCCCGGGACGCTGCTGGGGCGGTCGCTGATGTAGGCGTACTGTCTGATCTGCAGGGACCTGCAGGGGTGCAGCCGGTACAGCTTGGTGTCTCCGGAGGGGTCCTGGCTGTGAACGGATCTGATGTGGGAGATGGTGATTTGGTAGTTGATGAAGGATTTGCCGCACGTCAAGCACTGGTACCTTCGCTCCCCGGTGTGGTGCAGTTCGTGCTTGGTTCGATACTCTGCCAGAGCAAAGACCTTGTCACAGTAGCGACACGGGTACTTCTTCTCCCAGGAGTGCACGTTGAAGTGTCTCCGCAAGCTGGTCAGACACGCGTACGACCTCTTGCACACGATGCAAATGTAGTAGACCCTGCCATCCACGATGAGCTCGTAGTGGTCGTCGTGCTTTACTTTCATGCGTTTCCCCTTTGGAGATTCATCGCCAGACTTTTTGGGTGTGTCATCAGGCTTGGCTTCCCCTTCCTGAGAGTCACCCTTCACAGGGATCACTATGTCATAGGTATCCTCACCGATATTTGCATAAACCTTACAGCCTGTGGACAAGCCTCCTATTTCAGCTGCTGTATCTAATGTTATGATTTTCTGCCCATCTGCCACATTCTTTGATGTTAGACCCGAACTCAATTCCTTGTTGTTTCCAGAAAGGACATCTGAGATTTTTATTTTAAATTCTCCAGCTTTAGCAGATGGCTCTTGCGAAAACGTAACAACCTGTTTTTTCTGCACGCCTGATCCTTCGGTGCTCCCTGCCTTAGGAACAGAAGATTGCTGAACCAAAGAGCTGCTGCTGACCGAACCTGGACTAGAGGAGCTAATGATATCGACATCATCTTCAACAACCTCTTCATCATCAACAGCGGCTGCTTCCGCTTCAGTAACGGAGCCATTATTGGATGGCTGCTGGTTCTCCCCAAGTAAATTAATTGCAGGATTCACATGTGTTTGATGCAAGGAGCTGGCACCAAGTGAGGAGTTAAGCAGAGGCTTGTTTAGCACAATGATATTAGGAGTAAAATGCTGCGGCGTTGCCGAGACAAATGGTTCAGCACCTGACTGTGTTTGGCTCGGGCTGAGCTGAGTGGCAGACAAAGTGAGGTTCTGAGCTGCTGTGCTGTTCGTCAAATGGGGAGAGCCACCACTGCCACAGGATTTTTGGTCAGAAGCTCCAGCTGGACTTGAGCAAGGCTGGTTCTGGCTTGCAGCATTTTTGTCTTTAGTACATTCTTTTGGAGGAACAATCTCAGAACAAAAAATTACATCATCATCCTCATCATCCGAATCGCTCACTGTGATTTTTGTAGTCTCATATTCTATGCCATGTAAGGAGAATGACTGTGTTATAACTGGCATCCCATCTGTTGCCTCTTGACCCTCTGGCCTGATTACAGTTACCTGTGTTTCAGCATCTCTTTGATTTGGACTAGAAGCTGAAGTTTCTGAAGCACTGTCTTTGACCTCGCTTGGCACATTTTTGCCTTCAGCTGGAGGTATGCCCAGATCAGCTATGAATTTAACACCCAGCTCCTGCCCTGATTTAATCAGTTCATCGAGTAAATCAGATCGGACACTGATTATTTTGGAACTATAAATATAATTAAGAATTTCTGCAAAAATTTCTGCTCTTACAAAGCTCAGTTCAACCACTTGACCAGCCACTGAGAAAAGCTGGTGAAAATACGTGCTTGAGGCTGAAAGGATGTTTCTGTGAGCTCGAAACTTCCGGTCCTCCACAATGACTGTAACATCACAGAAAAGTCCATGGCCACGCTGCTCATTCAAAGACTGAAGGAGCACACTAGAATATTGTGTATCTGTTGCAGAAATAAGTTTTTTCCCCTCCATTCCTACAAAGGAAAAGCAAAAGATATTGAATTAGTAAAAATGCAGATTTCCAGTTTCAACTGCATGACAACATTCACATATTTACTGTCTATTCCTTCTTTAGGAAAAAACAAATCTGAGATACCGTTCAGAAGATTATGTGCTACTGCACTCTGCGAATTTGTTCCTTATTGTTGTTTGTCCTTTCCTCTTCTCCACAAGGTAAGTGGAATTCTGAATATATCCTCTGTTCTTACAAGGTGAGGAACAAAGAAACAACACCTCATCTTAAGCAACAGCAAATAAGGTTAATTGTAAAACCAAGAAGATGGAAGTTTTGGGTCCCAAAAGCAGCTTTAAACATTATTAGTAATTTTTTTTAATTGTGAAATACTCCACAGATTATGAGAAAGTCCAATAGCATGAAGTTATTTACAGCCAGACACCAGAATCTGTGAGTCTGTATATTACCAGTCAACTGAGTTAATGAAAACGCTATGGATAGTGCACTTCCTTCCCCAGAAAAATAAACTTTTCCTTCCTTTTTTTTAAACTTTTTTTAACCCCATGTCATGTATTTGCAAGGCTTTGTATTTCAAACCAAGACACTGAAGCAGCACTGTAGCAAAACAGATCTGCTAAGTCAAAGTAACCTATCCGTCAGCACCGCCCGTTCAAAGCCCCCCAGTGAGCTGCAACAGCAACACCCAAATACAGAGCAGCGAGCCAGGGGCTCTAATTTAACCCGTAAAACTTCTATTTCCGCAGGCCGGGCCGGGCCGGGCCGGGCCGGATGAGCCGCCGAGGCCGGAGCCCCGCGGCCGCC
>VZRH01003987.1:1347135-1418537 GCA_013397555.1 Urocynchramus pylzowi | reverse complement strand
TCCCAGTCCCGTCTCCCGCGGGGCCGGGGCGGTGCTGCCCGCGGCCGGCAGGTGGCGCTGCGAGCAGAGCGCGGGGCGCGCTCGGGCCCTGTCCCGGTCCCGGCACGGATCGGTTTTACTTCCTCGGCTTAAATACTCGATTGTGTCATTCCAGAAGGGTTTTCTGATGTTTCCACCATTTACCAGGAGAAATCTGAAAAAAAGAAAAAAAAATTCTCGTTTAAAAGGCATTTGGCACACTATTTACGTAGTATGCCATGAGAAGCTGCTGTCTGTGCCCTTCCATTTTTAACTTCACATAAACCTGAACAATCTTCCTTTAAAATAGGAAATATAAATATTTCATACAGCATAAGCTAAAAGGAAGAGGCCAGTGGCAGTAGAATGACTAAATTTAGCTTGTTCCGTCCACTCTGTGCCTGGCTCTGTGAACAAAGATGTCAAATAGGATAACATCAATTGCACTGATCTTCCCTCCAACAAATGTATCTTGTAGAAGAACTGCACACACTTAACAATCACGTGGGCAACTCTCAATGACTGGTTTCTGTGTATTTGCTGTCAAAACCAGAATTCTTAATTCACCAATGCACTTGCTCCATTATATGGCCTTTGTCATAGCCAATGATGATTGTTATTCAAATATGTATTTTTCCATTTGATTACACTAAATATATGTCCAAGACCATGAAAGTCTGTAATAGATTTAGAAATCTGTTTGAAGACTCATTTGGTCTTCATAAGCTTGATTTCTTTAAAATCATATGGGAAATGCTGTGAGTGGTATTTCTTTCTTGAGTATTAGCTGTTAGCTATTTTAAAAATAAAAAACTTTTCCCCCTTAGTTGAGAGAAATATTTTAAGAAAATCTAAAATATTTCAAGAATTCCTTCCATGCTTCTTTAATGATGATTTTTGTTTTAACTGTCTGCAGAATTTCCAATGTGCTGCTCTGCAATGTGACAGACCGGGTGTCCTTTTGGTTTGTGGTCACAGATTCTTCCAAAAATGTGACAACTGTTCCTGGAAGTGAGGTAGAGGCAGCCATCAGGTACAGTCACTGCTTTTTCAATGTTTTCTTCCTTGTTTAGTGAGGCTGTTTTCTCTCTCAGGCCTTGTATGAATGAGCATTCTGCCTCTTTAAGGATGAACTAATCCAAGTTGCTAAAACACTTAGGGCTCAGTACTCTTTAATGAATGTGAGATTAGAGGATATTTAACAGTGTCACAGAATGCAAGGAATGTGAGCCTTGGGATTATAACTTTGGAAAGAGTCTCTGTTGATGCTGGAGACTCAGAAGAAATCTAGTCCCTTTGCAGAGCTCTCCCTGTGATGTGCTGTCCAGTGTGTGGCACACTGATCTCATCCAGGTCTCATCACATTTCCCAGTGAGACAGGTGATGGAAGGGCACACTTTCTGGGTGGGATTCATATAATTTAGCTTTTATTGCATGCTTCATGCACATCTACACCTGGGCTAATGAGTGTAG
This sequence comes from Urocynchramus pylzowi, assembly GCA_013397555.1. Classification (NCBI taxonomy): domain Eukaryota; kingdom Metazoa; phylum Chordata; class Aves; order Passeriformes; family Fringillidae; genus Urocynchramus; species Urocynchramus pylzowi. The sequence continues at coordinate 1,417,046 of VZRH01003987.1, read as the reverse complement.
GCTCCCTTTCAGTGCTTCCCACTAACAGTTCATCTGAGTTAATTTAGAGGTCAGCTTTCACATGAGGAGAGCTCGTGTGAACTCCTCATGAGCAGAGCTGGCTGTGTCCCAGCTTGGCTTAAGCAATCTTATGCTCACATTCTTTTCATACCAGCTCATTCTAGAATGCCAGTCAATATCCCAGTTGAGCATTGCTTGTACAAAGTGCAGTGCACTACAAATCACTTTGCCTTCTACTATCACATTCTGGAGCAAGTAAAAGGAAGAATGTGGAGCTGACAAGGAAAAAAGGAAAAATGGGATAATCTGTCTTCAATGGTCCAAAAAAACCTGCACCAGGGCTTTATAGGGATGAGTCCCTCAAGCAGCATAACACATATATTTCTCAAGCATGGAGTGGAAAATGGATCTCTTTGTTTTCAGGCATTCTGTGCTGTTTTGAAAATTCGTGTTATCGCTATGGAAGTGTAATGCCTAATTCCTGATGAATGAGTGTGCCTTCTTTTGGAAAGATTAATTTAAGCTTATGAGCAGATTAAACTATTTCCTACAGAGACACCAAACAATAGCTTCATAGCATTAGTGGAGGAAGCAGATTATTTATTCACTGAAGCTCTCTGTAAGAGTGCTGGAATGCAGGGGTTTTGCATTTCTGTTATTCTTTGATACATTCAGTAGCATAAGCTGATTTATTTAAGTCTTTTATGTGCCCCGTTTGGCACAGAAATTGGATGCTGTTATTGTTTGGTTTTTAACTGTTGTCTGTCTCCTGATAAAGAATATGCTATTTATGAAAAGTTTTAATTCCTACCTAATTTAAAAACAAGAAATAAAATGGTCTATAAAACTACAATGCTTTTTGTTCAATTGCTTCTGATTGCAGGCTTCCATACAAAACCTTTATTATAATCTTCATGCTAGGGTAGCACATAACACTAGTCACAGACTACAATTTTGTTGTATGAGATTCCTACAGAGTAAGAGTAAAGAGGAGGGTAAACCATGTCAGAGCTCTGTATGATGCTCAAGATTTTGCATAAATAAACACAAGATATAGTTATGCATGTACAAACATGAAATGCCCTTGTGGTTGCCTGCATGTGTTTCAGGGCACTAGATGAGGGTAAACAATGCTTATTTCAGCTGTTCACAATGATCCTTTCATATCAGAAGGGAAATCTTTTCTAAATGGCAGACAGCTTATGGAATTATGAGTCTTAAAACATGCCATGGCTTTCAGTCCTGTCCAGGAATGCTGACTTTCCATTAAGGCTAAGAACTTCCTGTTTAAGGGACAGCCAAACGTGATTTCCAAGAAGACAAATTTGTTAAATCTTACCTGAATTGTCCTTACATTTTTTCTTAGGAAATACTTGCTTTGTGGTAAATAAATTGAATTGTATACAAGAAAGAGCTGCATTAATTCATACAACTGCTATCAAAAACAATCTCTCAAGTCCATTATATGTAATCCATTTGCTTAGGTTTTTTTTAACATTTTGAAAAAGCTAATGAAAGTTATTTCTAAAGCCTCTTAAGCATTCTTAGATTTATATCCTGAAATATCTTACAGGCAGTGAAACACTTACAGGCAGTGAAAATGGGTGAAGATATCCACTAAAGGATAGCAGTTGTACTACTTCTGTGAAAAAGCGTATTTCTCAGACTTACTATTTCTCATATGGAAATGGAAAAAATGTGGAAAGTACAAATCCCTGTAGCTGCATCCTGCAGGGAAGAAGGACATGAAGGCAATAGGTGTGGATTCTTCCAGACCAAGTTGTATCCTGTGCCTCATGGATCTAAGAAAATCTATAGCAGCAGGGCAGATGTACCAGCCCATAACATGCAGGATGGTTCAGTTTGAGGGACTAGGGGGCAACTGTAAGTAAATCCAGCAAACATTGAAGGGTAGATCTGCCACTCCTCTGCTAATCTGGAATGCTGCATGAGCAAGGCAACAGAGCCAGACTTATAGCTTACAACCTGCTATGTCTTCAGGACATGGTTCAAACCAGAAATAAATAATAATACCATACTTCAGGTCTCATCTGTATTTCCCAGTTTTTCAGATAAATACATACGAAAGTCTGGTGTTCTAAATGTTCTAAGTGAGTGGGTGTCTGTGGGTTATTGAGGTCTCTGTTATAGTCAAGGTCTGTGTAATCTTGCCAACATCATAGAATCACAGAATCATAAAATCATAGAATCACAAAATCATTTAGGTTGGAAAAGACCTCCAAGGTCATCAAGTTCAACCTTTGACCAAACACCACTGTGTCAAGCAGACCATGGCACTAAGTGCCATGAACAGTTGTGTCTTGAACACCTCCAGGAAAGCTGACTTCACCACTCCCTGGGCAGCCTTTTCCAATGCTTAACCACCCTTGCAGTGAAGAAAATACTTCTGTTGTCCAACCTGAACCTCCCCTGGTGCAGTTTGAGGCTATGTCCTCTTGTCTTGTTGCCTGAGAGAAGAGGCTGATCCCCTAAAGGTGGACAACATCCTTTTCTTCATCATGCTGGATGACATTCAGCCCTGCCTAACTTGCAGCACATTCATGAAAAATCCTTTTATTTTCTCCTATCTTTCTAACTTGTAAAATACCTTTATAAAGAGTTGTGATGTTTTTCTGTTTTTTTAACTTTTTTTTCTTGAAGGATGAACCGGAACAGAATCAACAATGCCTTCCTGCTGAGTGACAAAACGCTGCAGTTCCTGAAGATAACCTCAACCTTATCACCTCCTGTTGAGCCCTCTACGCCTGTCTGGCTTATTGTATTTGGTGTTGTTCTTTGTCTCATTGTGGCTGGGATTGTTTTCCTCATTGTTTCAGGGATTCAGAAACACAAGAAGTAAGCAGCCTGGCTTTCTTCTGTTTTAATGCAATACTGATTAGTTAGGTCAGCTGAGCTGGTTTTGTGTTTCAGAGCAGCTCAGACAGATTAATGTTGTACATCCTTCCCTAGCTAGGTAAAGATAACCCATCTCTCCTTTTCTGAGGAAAAGACTTAAAATTTTTAACTGTAAGGTACAGATGCATTAGTAATTTTGGGATATAATGAGGAAATGGAGAGTGTAGGAATATGATCCTGGAGGCCACCTAACTAGAGATGAGCTTTAAAAAGACAATTGATGTCATTCTTGTGAAGGTTTATTGTGCCACGGGTGAGTCTTCTCTCACAGACCACCCACATAGCTGCCAGGAGGGGGAAGGCTGGCAGTGACTGTCAGCTGGCAGTGATTGTGTCCCTTCCAGGGCAGTAGTGTCAAAGGCTGGTAGGGCTAAAAAAACTGTGCTGCTGCAGCTTGAGAAGCCTCAGTAGAGCACACAGTAATGATTAATGTATGGCTAAAAAGGGCCTGCTCACTGGAACAGAGCAGGGTTTCATTTACCATTCATGACCTGATGAGCTCAAAATACCCAGCCCTTCACAGGTTCATGGGCAGATCTCCCCATGAGCTTAGGAGTTTTTCTGGTGGTAGGGTAGGAGAGAGATCCTGTCTTTTCCTCTCTGTTTCTGCCCTGGTGGCACTGGTGAAAAAGAGAAGGGTATTCATGCTTCCATGGTGTGAGCATGTGGAAGCAACACAGAGAGCAGGTGGAGTTTTGATCCTGACATCTCTGCTGGTCTGAGTTGAGCATAAGGAATAGAAATTTTTAAGCTGAGTTGAGATTCTGCCATAGAAGTTCAACTTCTACCATGCTTTTGGCTGCTACAGAGTTTGGGTTTACACAAAAATTATGACTTCAGCAATAGGTTCATACAGGAACAGCAGAAGAACTGAAAAAGGGTAAATTCCCACTGATAACCAGATAATATCAAAATTACTGACTGTATAATGGATTATATCCCCAAATATATCAGAAAAATGAATTAATATATGAAAAATGGTATGTTACAGAAACTTCTTATTCCTGTCTTTTTATTACCTTGAAGAATGTTAAAAGATCTCAGAAGAACAGCACTTGTGAAGGTTAAGTGCTTCTCATAGAGAACCTTTAGTAGTGTAGTTAGAATCCCTTCAGTTATATTTTGCAATCAGAGGAGTTGCATGAATTTCCAAAACCCCTTTCTGTTTTCTAAAAAAATCCACAAAATTCAGCAAACAATAGATGAAAGATGCTGTTGGGGGAAAGAGTCTGGGAAGGTATTTGGAATCTGTGAATAGTTAAAGTCCTATCACAGCCATGTTGTATGGACTGAATTATTTCATGCCCTAAACATAGGCAACCTCTTCTGTAAAACTGAATGGTGTTGCTACCTGAAGCCCATACCTGCTGTCTGAAGTATCATGGCTCTGTGTTTCTTTATGGTGCCTAACTTTAAGGAGCTCTGTAAACATTTCACATAAGTGTAATATAAATAAACTAGGATAAATACCTGTGATTATTCTAGCTAAAATAATCACTTGTGCTTCATGTCATGCTGAAAGACAGGATTTCCCCCTGTATTTTCAAAATAACTCATGTGATCTTGAGCAGTTCCCCTCAATGTGGTGTAAACTACATGCTCTTATCATCACACTGCCATTAATATGGCTTGTTGCTGCCTGCCTGTGCTCACTTGGCACCCTCTCTGTCTCATGCTCTTGTCCTTTTAGTTGCTATGCTTTTTTCACTTCTCCCTCTGTTTCCCCACTCTACCATTACATATAACCTTTCCTCAGAGCGGGTTCATCTGTGGCTGAACTGTAACCCTCCTTTCACATCAATAACATCTCTGCAAGCAGGAGCAGGGAAGCAAGAGAAAGGGTAAACCAAGCATATATTTCTTCTATCTACTGTTGCAAGGGCTGGAGAGGTAAAAGGGATGGTCTGGGTTATTTGGCTTCTTGGGAAAAAAAAAAAAAAGAAACCTGAGAAAATTATTTCAAAAGCATTGATCTCTTTGTCAGACAGTGAAGTAAGTGACCAGGTTTTCAAACACTTCAGCATGTTCAATAATTAGTTTTCTTAGAAGTCTTACAAGACTTACGTAATGGGAACCCTGTTGCCTACTAAGCTGTGTTGGAAATCTGGCCCCTAGGATGGTGTTGGCTTCTCATAAATCTGGCATTTTGTCTTTAAAGGCCTTTAAAATGCCATTTAAATACCTCAGTTCAGATAAGACCAAAAGCACGTGCTCCAGGTGCTCAGGGTGTCAGGGAACAGGAGCTGGCTTACAGAGGAGTTTCAGTATTGAGTTAGACTCATGCATCATTTATTGAACTGAGAGATTTGCTGAATTCAGTGCCTACAGTGAGCTGGGTCAGACACACTGTCTCCCAGCCTTGTGTTTGTTCTCCTGTCCTTGCAGCAATAGGACACCTCCCTCTAGAAAAATAGATGTGCCACATGCCCAGGGCAGGATCATCCTCTGCAGTCTATCCTGAACTAGCCCAAAGTCTCCCCTTATCCCCCAAAATCCAATCTGCAGCAGGGGCCATAAAGAATTGCCTTGGGAAGAGTGAAAACAGAGTAAGCACACAGTCTTTCCCTGTATTAGTTCTCCCAGTAATTAATTTGCAGCTGTGGACCTTCCTGAGCTTCGTTTGCTCTTCTTGTATTGGGTAACTCACAATGTTTTCTCTTCCCTTAACTTTCTCTTCCCTTAACTTCCCTTAACTTAAGGGGTTGAGTCACCCCTTGGATTCATGGCAATTTTTAGCTTCTCTGAATTCTTCTTGTAATGAGTTTCACACATCTTATACTCTTCTAATTTCCTTTGAACCTCCTTCTTACTAACTTTTATGTTCTGTCCCCACAGTTTTGTATTAAAGAACACTTTTTATCAGTGTAAGAGCAGCCAGAGGTCAGAGGTTTCCGCTACTACACCCCAAGTTTATTTTAACAAGTCTGTAATGTGAAGAATCTCCTAAAGGCCTATAAAATTTTATTATTGTTAATATCTCTGTCCTTAGCAGTTACTCTGAGTCAGATTTTTACAGTTGTCCTGAGTCAGATTGTTACAGTGCACATTGTGAGATAGGAAGAAGCAGTGCACCTGACCTTTGAGTTTCTTGTCCTCTGAAACCGCTGATGCTGCAGGCCATAAAGTACAGCAGGTTTTTCAACTATGAACTAATTGTTCTCAAGGTCAGAATAAATCTGAAATTAAAGGAACATCATGACCTGTTGACTGATGTTTGTTTATTACAACTTCTAATGATTGTATTTTAGATAATATTTTTAGGGGTTTTTTAATGTAAATAATTTTATTCAGCCACTGTTATAATATGTTTTTGGGACAGCTGGAGTCTGGAAAAGTGAAAGCCATGCAATTGTTTGATCTAGAAAACAAAAGTATGGAAGACTGGGTAGGAAGGTGGCTGCTAATGAAGTCTGAGGAAAAAAAAATGCAGATTTGCTGCATTGAGATTACCTAAGAAAGTAATCATGAATATGCTGAAGAAGGTAATCATGGATGTGATGGATGTCATGGATGTCTCCACATTTGGAGCTATAGTTAGTCCAAGACTGATCTGTTTCTAAAAAATGTGTTTTATTTTGTACAGATCATGGGGTGTGATCTATGACATACATTGCAGGGTCAGACTACATGCTTAGTGTAGACCTTCCTGATCTAAAAAAATCCAAACAGATTTAGAGATTTTTTTCAAATTTTGTTTTGCCCCAGCTTTTCTTTTGCACCTTCTAGTCATATTGCAGAATAAGAAGGTGAAATAATATTTAAAACATACTTACAACATGTCTACTTCAGGTTTTCTGGTCTCCAATTCTGAGCTCAAACTGCTAAACTAGGGCCTCCAATCTGTGGGTCCCCCAGCTATTGTATTTAGATACACCCATCTGGTGTATTTACTACAGCAATGAGGTACACCAGATTGTGCCTTTAGGAGCATAACCTATGACAAATTTCTAACTAAATATGCAGTTTTCTTTCTGTGGAATCATGATGGAGTGCTGCAGGTCAACAGAATAAGATAATCTTTTCTTTTTTGTTTTTAGAAAGAATAAAGAGTCAACAGAGAGAGAAAATTTAGAAGAGAAAGTTGAAGTGACACTAGAAAATGGGATTCCTTGTGAAGCACTGGATTTAAAAACAGGCCGCGTTAATGGAGTCTTTGCAGCAGATGATGAACGGTTCACATCCCTATGAAATGCTGCCACTGCTCTGGTGGTTTTCTGAAAGACTCCTGTGCCTGCCTTTTCTCATCACTACTCCTGAATGTCAAACATGAAGACAAGAAAAATGTTCTTTCATGTAATTTCCCTTGAGAGAACCTTTTGCTGGGTGAACGTCCATTACAGTTCTTTTTCACGAGCAACGCAAATACGAAGGCCTCAGATAATATTCAGAAAAGATTTCCAGAAGATGTGTGGCAGAACAGGCTTGGAACCTGCCTTGTGCCAGGCATCTCATTTTTAATGATTATTTAAATGTGTCCATTGTTTGTTTTTTCCTGACATAAATGTGAAACTGCATTATTCCTGAATGTCACTGGGGAGATCATCTATCATGGTCAATTCTTGATGGGTTTTTTTCCAAGCCATATGCAAAAGTTTCTCTGTAAAATTACTTCTGTTTGCTGCTATGTAGTATGCCTTTAGATGGAACAGTCATCAGTACATGAAATTTTTCATTTATTGAGAAACAAAAAAGCTTTCATAGCCTCTGTAAGACCAGGTCAAAATACCTGGATCATGTATAGCTCTGGGGCTAGCAAAAATCTGGTACTAGAAGTGTTTTTCACTTAACTGTCAAGGTTAAGATTATGTGAGCTGAAAACTAAATTTGCAAAACTCTGAAATTTGTTGAAATTAGAAGTTGCAACAAAGGGCAGATTTTTCACAGGTGCAGTCAGTGTTTTGTGGCCCAGCTCTCATTAAATCATAGAATCACAGGCCAGTCTGGGTTGGAAGGGATCTTAAGACCATCTCGTTCCCATCCCCCTGTCATGGGCAGGGACACCTTCCACTAGACCAAGCTACTCAGAGCCCCATCCAGTGCAGCCTTGAACAATTTCAGGGGTGGGGCATCCACAGATTCTCTGGGCAACCTGTTCCAGTGCCTCAACAACATCCCAGTAAAGGATTCTCCCCAAATATCTAAATCTAAACCTGCCCTCTTTCAGTTTGAAGCCATTCCCCCTTGTCATGTCACTACATGCCCTTGTAAATAGTCTTTCACAGCTCTCTGGAAATGTCTTGCTTACAGTTTTTAATAATAAAACTAGAGTAGATTTCCAACATAGCCAGCCTGGGGTCAGATGAACCTTCATGTTCATGTGATAGGTGGACAACTCTTGAAAGGATTCAAGGTGTGAAATACCAGCTGCTGGGTTTGGTGCACCTGACTTGGATAAGTGATAAAATTCTGGCTGTCTTCAGAAACACTGGTCAACAGAAAAGGGGAGTTTTGTGTGTGGGTAACTGCAAAAAGATAAAGGAAGTGTGTTGAAGCAAAATACGATATCTGCAGTCCCTAAGCATCTGCCCACATCACTGGAGGCAGGATTTGGCCATCAACCATCCTGTTTCCAGTGTCATGTCTAGAGGCAATATTACAAAACAGGGTGGAAATCCTTCAGACTTTAGTCTGTATTGAGCTCTTTTGACTTGTCTCAGTACTGGCTCTTAGGACCAGTGTCAGCAGAAAGGGAGTAATGGGAAGGAGAAGGGAAGGCAGCAGGGTGAAAGGGGAAAGCTGAGCAAGGGAAGCCCGAGGCTAGGGGAGGCAGGAGAGAGGAAGGCAAAATACAAAATAAAACCATGGAACCCACTAATCATTTGCATAATGTGGTTTCATTTGTCACAGTTGTCTTTGTTGTTCTGTTGGGGTGGGTCCCTCTGAACAAGGACTGCATCATCTCTGTGTCCCAGCTCTCCATTCTGAAAAGGATTAATAAAGTTGGTTATTAGTGATAATATCTCAGTGCTTCAAAATTACTATCCACAACATGTGGATATATTTCACACAGGAATGTTGAAGATGAAGCTTGCCAGCGTTGGAGGGAAAATATAGAGTACAGTGTTATTATTACTGCCTCAGTTGTTGCTCCAAGGTCTCTCATGCAGGCAAAGTTTTATTGAGGTAATTCAGATCCCATAATTTCTAAACATTCACACTTTTCCATTCTTTGCATGACAGATAGCTACACCTCAGTGTGACCACAGTGGATAGCTGTGACTGCAGCACACCTGCAAGAACCTGTGAAAGATTTTGGTGAGAACAGCTTAGTAGTGCAAGAGTACTGTAGTCTCAAGCTACAGGTTAAGAATTGCTGTTTTCCTGTATTGTACTATATGATACTGAAATAAAATTTTCTTGAGATGAAAAAGGGCCAGGATTATCTGAGCATACTTCTCAAGGCCTGAGTGAAGGTTCAATTGAGCCCATGGCACTGGTCACCAATTTGAAAACAGATTGAAATCCTCTAAACAAGACTTTAATGTGGGCTGACTGTGGTGGTAAGTATTTAATCAGTGTCTTCCTGACAGCTCACCTTTTACAGCAGTTTGGCTTAATTTTCTGCTAATGATGATATGGGAATCACCCAGAGCATACATCTAGCTTGCCTCTCTGCTGGCAGAAAATGGCTTGAGAGAAGCAAATGATACATGAGGAGCCATATAACACATTTAGCAACACTTTGAAGTCAATGTAGGTATTAGCTCTTTCACTGAAATAGATGCTACAAATGAGGTTAATCAAGGTCACAGTGCTACAGAAGAAATAAATCTCTTTTCTAGTCTGTGCAGTAGGATCTTATTAGTAAACAAAGAACACTTTGATTTGGTACAGCCTGTCCTTCAGAGCCTGTAAATGGTACAACAACTTATATCCCTTGAGGATCTGGCCCACATGTTTTATGTAACTTCCACTTCTTTTTTTTTCTCTAAACCACCTGCATCCAGCCTGTGATGATAAACAGGAAAGTGAGTAACAAGCAATATAGACTATATAGTGAACTGCTTCCCAAAACAATGAGTTGGTTCTGCTTTCAGTTACATTTGTACTGTGCCAATGAATCTTGAAAACAGGTACATGGTATGCCCAAGACTGAATTGTTTCATTTTCAAGAGCTGTATTTAAGAAAAGGTAGGAAAAAGGAAAATTCAATTAAATGAAACAATAAACCCAGAGAAGTTCTGTTTGAAGAAAATCTGCAATGTTTATCACTAGCTCCACATCCCTGGCAAGTCGACATTTCAGAAAGGACTTTTATAATTCTGTTCAGCTTACTTGAGAGAGAGCATTGATGCCTACACTGGAATGAGCACAAATCATGCACAAGTAAGTTGTTTACACTGTCAGTCATCAGCCAGACATTTGGAGTGCTGAAGAACGTTTGTATAAAGAGTCTGTCTGTAGTACTCAGCCCTAAACATCTCTATCAGCCCACCTTGCAGCCTGGTACTCCCAACTGGACCCAGTCTTCCCCTGGGGCTCTGCCAGTCCTGAAGAGCCTGCAGGGATGAGCTCACAGGCCTCATGCACACTATATGCTCCTGTTTGTCCAGGTACAACATTTGCTTCTGTCATACTGATCTTCATGGACAACTCTTTCCTGGCTGAGCCTTCATAAAGTAGCACCTTTATTCTACATTTTGAGGGAAGTCAGTCCCTTGTTTCTGCTGTTGTTCACAAAAGAAATGAGTGAAGTGGGCTCAAGAAGTCTCAGGGCAAGAGTCAAGTCCTGTTCTTTTATCACTGTGAGTACTAAATATTTCCCAAATAAATACAAATCACAGGATTACCACAAGAACTTTTGGTTTGATAACTTCTTTCAAGCACTGGGTGCCAGTTTTGACCAACCAAGGAGAGTTATCACACTTTGACAGAAAGAGTTTTTCATGTGTAAACTCCCACATTTGGGAAAACAAAAGTAATTACTTTCGAGGTCAGGGAAGAAGTGCAACAAAGGTGTGAAACAACTCAGTGAAAAGTGGGAATCTGTGATTCTAGATACTTTTAAAACATGGCTCAGATGCCTTCAGAAATTTGGTCAGTTCATCAGTGCAGTAACCTGTGACTCATGAAATAAGCTGCTTTAAATACACCAAGTTTTTATAGAAAATGCATTGACCAACTGTCCACAATCCATTAGCAATGAACAATCTGTGCTTGGCTTTCTATGAGCAGCTCCTTTTGGCCTCTCATGGTTTTTGTTTCCTTTTAATGTGACATGCAAGAAGGGATGTGTGCAATGGAGTGACACCACAGCTTCCTAGGCAAACAGACAATTGCTAATGAAAAATTTGCACAGTTAGATATGCCTAATTTGATGGACTGAACTTGCTATCTTTCAAACCACATTAAACTAAAGTACATTGACAGTGATGAGTGGTTCACTCTTGCCAGCACAAATGTATCAGTACGGTCAGTTTTGTGAATACATTAAGCACTGTGGATGCACTTTGCATGAAAGCCTTGTGTTTTAACTGGATATTTTGTGTCTGCATTGATGTTTGCATCAGTCCAGAGTAATTATGCCCTTATAGCCCAGATCCAGCTTTGTTCTGAGTAAAGTAAGCAGGTTCAGTAGGAACTGAATTTGATCTAAGATCAAAAAGTAAAATTTGATATCGTTAGTCTGTCCTCTTCATTCCTACCATGTTTCCCTTTCCCTTAGAGGTGGCATTTTGAAGCTGTCAAAGCATCTTGCTAGCTATAGCAATGGCTAAATGGAAAGCATTTAATTTTGGAAAAACTGCAAGAGTGTTCTTGCATTATTTCTCTATTACCTTTGCTTTTCTCCTATAATTTGAATTATAATTACTACAAATGACAGTATGTAGCTTTTATCAGTTGTGGACCAACAGGAATTTTAGACTTTGGACTAACAATTCTTGATGATACTGTATCTAAACAACTTTGCAGGCGCTGATGTGTGAGCACATGGTCTGTAAAATGAACTGGGGCCACTTGCTTATTAAAACTGAAGTGAGAAACATGTTACCTGGATGCAAAGCCATGTTTCAGAGGATCAATACCTTTCCCTTCATTGCTGGGGCAAGGTGTTTTTTTGGTAAAGGGCAAGGTGTAAGGGGTGCAGAATATTGTACACCTGAGTGGTTGCCTCTCCTCTGCCTTTATAGCATATGGTTTTGAATTTTATCCTTCAAAGTAACACTTTAAGATACCCTGATCAAACCTGCAAGTTTGTACACTCATCTTCCTAAAATCATTCCGCTTCTAAGCTTTCTCCTAAACTTTGAAAAAACACTTTGGTTTCCTGATGCTTCAGGAAATTGACAGCGTCTTCACACAGCCCCTGATGTCCTCAGATCTGAGGCTGGCCCCTGTGCACGGGGCACTGTCCCCTTGGCAATGCTGAGCACCCTCTGACTTGGGAAACAGCCATCAGCCTGTGGTACCCTCAGAGTGCAATGGAGCTGGGTGGAAGTGACCGATTTTTAGGTCTGAAAAAAAGAAAAGCAGGGAGCAAATGGGACAGGAGGTTATGGGGAGGTATGGATTAGTTGCCCAAGGCCTTGGTCCCAGGCTCGGACCAGTGGGATCCAAAGCCCTCTGTGCTCCTCCGGGAGTCACGGGGCGGTGGCTGGGCAGTGGAACCAGCTGCGGGAGGTGGGTGCTCTCCAGGCAGCAGCCTCGCCTCGCTTCCTCCCCTCAGGACAGAGGTCCTGAGCGTGGTGCCGCAGGTGGGGGGGCCTCTCTGTGCTCTGCACTTGCTGCCTTTACCTCCATTCCTGCTGGGCAACAGGGAATTAATCCGGCCAGCCACTCATCTGCGCTTTCCCGTTCCTGCAGAGAACGAGCCAGCTAAGCCCAAACTGCCGGTGCTCCAGCGGGGACTTGGTGCTGGTGCGTGCCCGGATGGAGCTGGAGAGGCGCTGCGTGCCTGCCGAGGAGGAGAGAGCCTCCCCTCCCTGTCACACAGCTCCGCTGTCCCGAGAGAGCGGACACGGGGGTGTCATGAAAGCCTCCTCTTGTAGACAGGGATGTGTCCCAGCGTGGGCAAAGCCCCTGTGGCACGGACGGAAGCTGGCAGCTGGGGAGCCAGGGAGTCAGGGAGTCAGGGAGCCAGGGAGTCAGGGAGGCAGGGAGCCGGGGAGTCAGGGAGACAGGGAGTCGGGGAGTCAGGGAGCCAGGGAGTCAGGGAGCCGGGGAGTCAGGGAGCCGGGGAGTCAGGGAGACAGGGAGTCGGGGAGTCAGGGAGTCAGGGAGACAGGGAGCCAGGGAGCCGGGGAGTCGGGGAGTCAGGGAGCCGGGGAGTCAGGGAGCCGGGGAGCCGGGAGTCAGAGAGGCAGGGAGTCAGGGAGCCAGGGAGGCAGGGAGCCAGGGAGCCAGCATGCCAGTGCCAGCACTTTCATCTGAGAAAAGGCGGATGGCAGGCATGCAGAGGAGTTAGTCGTGTGGGAAGAAGGCTGCTCAGGGGATTAAAAGGAATATTTGCCCAGTCCCCGTTCGAAGCACGAGGAAGAGGAGGGGATGGGGGATTGCCCCCAGCGATGCCCAGGTGCAGCCGAGGCAGCACGGCTCCTCGCCAGGCGCCACTGCAGGGACGTGTGCGGAGGGGCTGAAGCCAGCCCTGGGCTGTTCACTGCCCCCACAAAGCCACTTTACGGGAGTCCTCAGAGCAAGGATTTGCCTGGTATTCCACTAAAGCCAGCTGCTCTTTGGCTAAGGGCAGAGGAGTGGCAGAGAGCGCAGAGCCTTGTGCAGGCGGTGACACCGGTGGCTCTGCCACGGCAGCTCGGTCTCCCTGGGGATGCTCCAGGACGGGCAATCCCGGCCCCGGGCAGCCAGAGCCTTTCAGAGCTCTTCTTCACAAAGTGGCCACTGAGTAACGCTTCTGTCCGTCTGTTATGCACTAGGCAGAACGACAAAATGTAACAGAGAGCTTAAACACTGCTCCTGTGTGGAAAAATTGTCCTGATAATGGTATTTTAAGAGTGTGTGGTGCCCAATACACAACACAGAGGGTTTTTATTGAGGCATGTCCTAACTGCAATTCTCTGTTATTGCAGTCCTAGTTTCATAGCCCAGCTCAGCCAACAACATGAGTGGTGAGGCAGAAAACTGCTCTAACAGAGCCAGAGTACAGATGAACATCGGTGGGCAGCTCTTTCTGCAGATGTCAGACAGCTCGTACCCTGGGGACAGGACTGGGAGTATCAGGTAGGAGCTGGGAGCCACAGCTCCCGCTGCAGACGGGAGGGGTGGGCGGGAGAACTGGCGCACGGGAGGAGAAGGAGCCTGTGTCAGCATGTCAGGTTACAGGCAGCCTTTGTGCTGTGGCAGTGGCAAACTGACACAGCCCTTTGCTCCTGCCAAGCAGGCTGGCTGCCATCACACACAACAGTGGATTTCACTGAGACTGGAGGTTTAAACTTCCAGCTGCTCTTCTATCACCCAAACCATGGCTGCTGCCTTGCTGCCCTTGGAGGTTTCAATTTCCTGAAAAGGCTCGAGGTACTTCCCTTTCTCAGCTGTTTACTGTTTCCTTTTTGCTGTGGCACAACTTTCTTCATGCTCTCATCAGCTTTCCAGACCATCATCAGTGTCCACCACAGGAAATGCTCCTCATCCAAGCATGGATGGCCATCACCATCTCTGGCTATATAAATCACTGAGAGCCTGGCCACTCTGCAGAAAGCCTGCTGTGCTAGTAAGGCTGACACAATCAAGTCTCTATCACCCCACAGGGTGGTTGGGCACTGGAACAGGCTCTCCAGGGAAATGATCACAGTATCAACCCTGTCAGAGTTCAAGAAGGACTAAGATAACACTCTCAGGCACATGATGTGAGCCTTGGAGCTGTCCTGTGCAGGGCCAGGAGTTGGACTTTGATGATCCTTGTGAATCCCTTCCAACTCAGGATATTCTAGGATTCTATGAATCTAGTGTCTCCCATATGTCTTCCCAATGGGAGCAAATCCATCCATGAAGATTTGTTGTGCTGGAGACTCACTGTTCCAACACAGTTTTTCAAAACGTAGCTTTGTGCTAATTCATCTCACAGCTTATTTTTTCTCTTGTGCAAAGGCAATGGCAAGAAAGGTGGACTGTAATTATTTTATTACTCCTCATATATGATACCAAGGTTTGCATTTAGGTATGCAATAGAAAAGAACTTAGAAATAGGGCTGAGAATTCTCAACATAATTCAGCATGACTCTTGCTGCTCCATTTCCAGCTCACTGCAGTGCTTGCTCACACATTTAAATGTGGGTGCAGAGGCAAGCCCTGTACAACATGAGGTGACACCCTTCTCTGCCCTGTGGGTGTCCCCTAGGACTACCCCACTGTCTGGGGGCCCTTGGGCTTCCAGGCTGTGCTTGGACAGGTGGCTGCAGCAGGCAGGAGTGAGGAGCAGAGGTGACTCCTGCACCATAGCAGGGAGGTGACAGATGCCAGGGCTGCCTCTGGACAGGCAGAGCACTGTGAGGGGGGAAAAATAACACCTGCAAGTAAAAAGGGAGTTTTGAAACAGTCAGCACTGTTTCAGTACCCTAAAAAGTACCCAGTTCAGTGATTGGGCAATTAACTTGCCAGCACAGAAGAGAAAATAGGAGAGTTGAAGTGAAGGGTCAACATAGTTCCTGTTCTCTACTGAAGAAGAAGAAATCAGGTAATAATAGGCATAATTCTCTGCTCTGACAGGCAACAGCTGAAACAACAGCACAAAAACCTTTCATCATTTCACCATGTGACAGTCTCACTGGCAAATTGAGAAGCGATGAGCAAGACAAGAATCACAAAAGGCACATAATTACTCAGAAAACAGGCTTTGTGGTTCTCAGTCAAGAATAGGGGCATTTTAATACCTCTGCTGGGCTTTACTGTATCCCATATCATCTGGATGTGGGAAGAGAATATCTGTCTAATAACAGGGTTTTGGGCATTGCCAAGCACTGCCAAGGGAGTCCTTCAAAGGATTACAATTCCAAATGATCATAAAATTTTGAAAAATGGACTGAAATCAGCGCGATGCGCTTCAGCCCAGACAAATTGACAATGCAGTAATTGGTGCCACCCTAGAGCCAGATGTACAGAGACAAAAAAGGGAATGGCTGAGCAAGTAGCACTACCAGGAAGGTCTCAACTGGAATATGAGTCGATGTTGGCTGATGTCACCAGAAAGAAGGTGTGTATCAGCGAGGCACTGCGTGTAAAGTGCTCCAGTGATTGGATTTCTGGTCACTGATTACAGTTTCAGTTGTTTGCAGATATGGACACCATCACTAAGGAAGCACAAAATGTGGCAAGTCTGGATGGCACCCAGAAGAGCAACATGAAATTTAGGGAACATGACCTCTGGGGAAGGATTGAGTGAATGCTGTTAACTCTCACTCAAAAAAGGGACTGTTAGAGGATTGCACGTGGATGAGAGAGAGAGAGATCAGTCACCCCTGGTCCACAGGACGGGGCTACCACAAGATATCAAAGCCAGGTGTTTCTTCAAGGGCCCTGGTTTCTGGCTGTGTTTGCCAGATGCTTGTTGCTGGTGGCCCTGCTGAGTCTGTGCTGGGTTCCCAAGGGCTCCTGAGGGCTGGACCTCCTCTGCAGGGTTTGGCAATGAAGGGCCAATTCCTGCTGCTGCCATGGGGGCAGACTCATGGTGGTTTCAGAGAAACTCTGCTGGGAATGGGAAACCAGGCCTGTGGATGTGGCTTCAGAGTTGCATCTCAAAACAAACCCTGACAAGACCCAAAACAAAACCAACCAAGTGATCCTGAGCAGAAATAGGCTAATTTAAAAAATACTAAGGCATTGTCTGATCGATAACGCTCAACCCGAGCTGCATTTCCAGAGCTAATTCATGCATCGATTTTCCCATTGATTTGCAGTAACTGCTGGGTTCCTAGCTAGATTAGCAAAGGTATTTAAATATTAAGATGGAGTCATTTCAATAGCCTTAGTCACCTTAGTGCTTAAATCCATTTGATTTATAGTTCAGATTAGGTCTCTACACAAGATGCTGTGATCCCACAAAGTCTCTTGCTGCTTTTTGATGGCTCAGTGAACATATTTAAAATTCTGGTTTTATGTGCCCTGATTGCTTTGAAAATGAGGTCTGTTCCCCAAATCACCTGGGTTTTGCAAAGCTTTTAAAAACATGTCCCTAAATACCCAACCAGGTACCCTATCTCAGACTAACTGGGGTTTCTTCCTGCCTGGGAGTTACGGTTCTTGGCTTGGTGTTTCAGTGAAGTTTCTAAATATTTTTACAGCTTATCACCAACCTGTTAAAGGATTGACAGATTCTGAGCTACCAGAGACACGGGTAGGCTATAGATAAAGTGACCAGCTGTATCATTGACAGCACATTTGGGAAACATTAACCAAAAGTAAAAGCCTTTTATAAGAAGACCATAAAATGGCAGGAGTAATTATGTTTTTCCAAAGTTAATCATTGACTTTTGTTTATTTGGCTTTTTATAAAAAACTTTTTCCTTTCTCTCCTATAATGAATAAAACCTATAAAAGGTCCAGCAAATTGGATTCAGCCTTTCTTCTTCACAGTGGCCATGCTTGAAGGCTGATGAGGCAGAGGCCAACAGAGAAGCTTACCTGAGGAAACCTACTTTGTTGAGAGGTTCTCATCCTGAACATGAATATGTTGGTCCACTTCTGGCTTCTCTGCTGCCTGAGTGCTGTTGTGACCCCTCAGGATGTCACACAACAAGCCCAAACATTTTTAGAAGCATTTAACAGGAGGGCAGAAGATATCAGCTATGAGAACTCCATTGCCTCGTGGACCTACAACACCAACATCACTGAGGAGAATGCCAATAAAATGGTGAGTGCTCCATCCTGCATCTTTACTGTTCTCTTAGGAATCTGACACTTTCTGATTTGTTTTGGTTCCACCAAGCTTGTCTGAAATTGGAGTGTTACTTCTCTGGTAGCTGTGCTTCATTTTGGGGAGGGTAGAGGAACTTGCTTTAATGTAGCAATGCTCACTGGATGTGCCTGGGCCACTACCAGCCTCTGCAGCCTTGGGTTAGTACCTGCACTGCCTGCACTGCAGAGGGATGTCCAGAAGCTGGACTGTCCCTGGCCATCACTTCAGGTCACTCCAATGAGTGGAGGGAAAAGGCAATGGAGCACTGCATGTTCATCCTGAAAATCTGTGTTGGACGGAGAGAGATGCTTTCTTCTGCTGAGTCCAACACCACCAGTGCCTCCTGGTTTCCCTTTCCTAGAGCAAAGCATTTCCCCTTCCTCTTGGAGAGGGCATATCCTGAGGGTGAAGATCCTCTCCAAGGGCCTGGGGTAGGTGCTGTCTGTGGTGCAAAGAAACAGGGTTTGAACCTTGCACTCACATGAGCTCAGGTCTCCCACTTTCCCTAAGACCAGACGAACACTGGGCTTTTTACTGACACAGGCAGTTGTTTTACTTCTCAGTGAATATGCAAATATTTTCTGGATGCAGGCATTCTTTTAAATGTTTGCTGATGGATTTATAGGCTCACACCAGTTACCCAGTGGTGGACCTTTCCCCCTGCCCCCATCACTCTTCTCATAGTCAGGGCTGTTGGTAGACTGCCCAGAGGTATTAGACCGGGGAAAATGAAGTGAGATCACAGACTAGCAAATGCCAGCAGTGGAGTTTCTATTACAGTGGTCTTGTATGTTGGTTTGAAAGTCCATTTCTATCTGTAGGAAGGACCACAGCATTTTTACTTATGCTGTCTTGTAATACAGTTCTTGTTTCTCAACACCAGCCTCCGTCTGCCCCAGCCCTGGGGGGTCTCTAGGCAAGAACTTTCCAAGAGCAGGCAGCCATGGTCTGGCTGGTTACTGATATTGCACTGTCTCAGCTCAGTATCTTGTAAGCTCAAAGCTTTTCAAAATGAAAAAAACCACCTTGAATTTTGCTTTGTTTTGAAGTGTCACATTTTTTTAAAGTTAACTCAAGCCTTAGAGAAAACAATTCAGAGCACAAAAATAAAGCTGAACATCCTGCATCTATTTTTGCCTAATGGCTGGTCTTTCACTTTATGGTCATATAGCTTAATTAAAACATGTTTTAATTATCATATTTCTTAATTAAAGCAAGGAGACTAGTTGCTGGAAGAAATCCTAATGACTAATCATTGTCAATCTGGAGTTTTTCCGAGGCACCAGACACTTAAACTTTAATGTTTCCAAACACATAAAATGAAAGCCCTATATAGTATTTTCAGCATTAATGAGATGATAATAAAACACACGAGGAGATACCAGCAATAAAACCAATTAGTCTAGTGTTCAGAGAGAACTTTTCCCCTCTCTTGATGTCTTCAGCAACGCTGGTAATAGATCCACTGATTCCCCTCCTCCTGTTCTGCTGGAGGAGAGTTAATGAATACTGTCCCTTCTGGCTCCTTCACATCCATTTTCCTTGTCAATTGTGTCACAAGCCCTACAACTATTCCTCTGACTTATCAACCAATTCCTCTAATTGTGGAAACATCAGACAGCAAGATAACTGCTTTCCCCTGGCTTTTGTAGCCAACGAGCCCCCTCTTCTGCCCTGCCACTCCTGAGGCACCTCTGTGTTCCTGCTCAGGACAAGGAGCTCAGGAACACACTGGCAGTGATGCTCTTCTCTGGGTGCTTATCAAGCTCTTTCCCACTGGGCTCTGCAAGCTGCTGAGGAGTGTCAGGACTGTTTGCTCCCATGAAGGGGAGAGTTTGGAAAGCCTCCCGGTGATGGCTGCCCTCCTGCAGCTAGGATGGAGGAGATGTGGGGATGGGATTACCATGGGTTTACATCTGCCACCACCCCTCTGTGCAGAAGCCTGGAGCAGTGGGTGCTGTGCCCCTGTCACACATGGGGCTGAACAACTCGTGCACAGCTCTGCAGAAAGTGTTGGTCTTACTGCTGAGTCTGCCAGGGGTGAAGGGTGCCTGAAAGAGCTCCTCAGGCACAATATGACACTTGAGTTCTGTGACCCCTCAGCAGGGAGGGATGGGTGTTACAGGTGCCCTATCCACAACCTGGGAAGCTCTGGCGGAAGCACAGTTAAATAAACTCTCCCAAGGACCCAGGTTAATTAGTACTGTTCTTATTGCCATTTGGAATTGCTGCTGATGTGTTAAACTCTGTACAAACACATTAGAAGAAGGTGAATAAGACAGTCCCAACTCCAAATTGTGTTCTAATGCTACTGCTTTGTGAGCTGAAATTTGGGAGTTTCACATATCATGGTCTGTAATTGCAGAAGTGTTAAAAGCAATCTCATGCAAAATGTTGAGATTTTGCACACCTAATGTGGGCACCAGTTTAGAGCCTCCTTTGCCCAAGTATAATCTTTTATTTGCCAGCATTTCAGAAGAAAGTGATATTGGCCTTAAAAACAGACTCAGTATCACTATCTTGGCAGCTGAGTGTTCCTGCTGCTGCAGGAAAAATGGGGATTAACATCTGGGTCACAGATCTCTTTGTGTCCTGGCTTATTTCTTCACAGGCGGGTGAAGAATACATGATTTAGAATAGCAGGAGACACAGCAAAGTGATGCTGGATCAATTATAACAACCAAGGTGTGAGTAGACAGTAATGATTTTTGCTGTTCCCAAAGAAAAAAATGGTTATCTGGATGTGTGAATAAAACAAAGCCAAAACCTCTCTAGCCATTTCACCGTGCGGTGCAAGTGCTCAGCCCGCAGTCCATGGGTGCTCTTCACAAATGAAGTTCTTGCTAGAAGTGATATTTTTGTCCACTGAGTGCCTCAGGCCACTCCACTCCCTTGGAGGGATTAATTCAGGGTTGTGTGAACCCCTTGCAGAGCGAGGCGGGCGCCAGGTGGTCCGCGTTTTACGAGAAGGCCTCCAGGAATGCCAGCAAATTCCCAGTAGACAGCATCACGGATGACCTCACCAAGCTCCAGATCCAGATTCTCCAGGAAAGAGGATCATCTGTGCTGTCACCAGAAAAATACAACAGAGTAAGTTGTTGAATGTAGTTCATCATTTCTGGGGAGTGAGTTCAGCTGCCTCCCACAACACCCTCAAGCCAGGGCACGGTGCTGTCACCATCCTGCTTGTTTGGGATGATGCAGTGGATGGTATGGAAGTGTACCTGTTCTAGGTGTTCACAGCAATACAGGACTGTGGGTAGCCTGGCCTAGGAAGCTGGTTGTCATTTCTGTCAGCAGTTTTACCATGGAATAAATTTCAAGCACGCCTCAGAGCAGCCCTTGCACTTACAGCTGGATTAGCCATAAAACTGAGAAAGGACATGTGGTGCTTGGTGAAGTCCATGTGGTCCTTGGGCAATGAGCAGAAAGAGATGGGTAAAAGGCCATCAGTGAGTCAAAAAGGTGGAGAGGGAGGAAGTCTTCTTTTCTTTGAACATGGTACATTATCACACTGGGAAAAAGAAGGAATGTTTCATTGCACTGGGCACCCTGGGATGCTTGAAAATGGGGAGGGTTCCACAAAAAGCTGCTGAAGGCCAGCAAGGT
Organism: Urocynchramus pylzowi; assembly: GCA_013397555.1. Taxonomy (NCBI): domain Eukaryota; kingdom Metazoa; phylum Chordata; class Aves; order Passeriformes; family Fringillidae; genus Urocynchramus; species Urocynchramus pylzowi. The sequence goes on along the minus strand of VZRH01003987.1, from coordinate 1,395,676 downwards.
TTGGCAAGAACCATAATGAGATTTGACATTTGCACTGAAAAGCTCACCTAAGAGACAGGTGTATGGATAATGACTATATGTGAAATTGGAGCGAGCAGCTATGCAGACTCAAAAGGGATTTATAACCAAACACTTGAGAGTTAAATTATTTTCCCTTTGCTGAATATCAAATTGAAACATAGCACTGAGTTATGGGTACCTACAGTCCAGGATCCTACTGTCCTTTACAGAAGGATCCTGAGATTTGTCTCTGCTAAGGTCAGCAGTGCTAATCACCATGCAAGGGAAGCAGCAGATTGGCTGGATCTCTTGTCTGATCCAAATAAGGTGCATTTCTGAAAAACAGATTGTGCTGGTGGGAATACTGGCAGTTCATACAAACAAATATTTATTTTGGATCACAAAAGTGCACCAATGGTAATGTTGTCTCTGCTGAGGAAATGTGTTCTTCAGTACCCTCCCTGTTTAGACACTTAGAATTTCCTAGATAATGGCCTTTGGAGCTGAAGTTGTTGATTCATGTTTGAAAAGTGACTTTTTTTATACAGTCTGATGGGGTTCCATAGGAATATCTAAATATTCTTCACTGACACAAAAATTTGGCTGGGCACTGATTTATTTTAATGCTCACAGAGGTAAAGTTAGAGGTACTCACTAATTACCCCTCTCACTGACAGCTCTTCAGAATTCTGATTTAAAGCTCTAAGTGAGAAATTTCATAGTCCTAAAGGGAAAAAGCTAATAGAGGTACATGTTATCCTTGAGGCATGAAGATGTGGAAACATTAAAAGATATTTAAAACAAAGCTATGTAGCATAGGTTTTGAGATAGAGCTGGATGATTTCAGGTGCATTTTGGCCTTCAGCTGGCCCTAGACATGAGCCATGGCTTCTCTGTGAGGGAGTCCAAGCAGATCCATGCAATCACTGTGATGTGATGTTAACACCCACAGGCAACAGCCAGCCTGGCAGCCCCTGCCAAAGGGGCCCTTTTTGCTGCCACTCAAAGCCACACCCTCCCTGCAAAGTCTATGTGTGTTCATGCTTATGGAAGCACATTGATAAACTTTATTTTTTTATTGCTGCTGTGTATCGACAGCTCTCTTGTGACAGTCAGTGCTCATTGAATCCAGAGCTCTGTCTGACTGGATATTAAGATCCTGTAGGTTATATCATATATTTGGGAGATTATCTGTCTTTTCCAGCTAGATCTGGTTCAGTAATGCATTTAGGCAAATTCTTTCATTAATCTCTCCTGAGCTCAAACATATGCTTAAATATTAAGCTGGTGGGTGAAGTGTTGATTCTAGCTTTTAAGGAATTAGCATAATTAGCTGTTATTTTGCACAGAGTGGGTTTCTAACAGGCTGTCTTGCATCTAACTTGCAGCTGGGCACTGTGCTAAATACAATGAGTACCATCTACAGCACTGGGACCGTCTGTAAAATCAACGATCCATCGGAGTGTTTGGTGCTGGAGCCAGGTATGGCACCAACCACTGCCCCTACTGTGTTCTTCACCCTGAGGGGGCAGAAAGAGAAAGCCAAAGGGTGGCTTCTGACTGCAAAAGAACAGGCTGTAATTTCAGCAGATATTTCCTGCTATCTAAAGCTTAGTCATGATTTAATTCCACCTTGCAGTTCAAGCACCTCCATTGGACCTTCTGCCCACGAGACATACCGTCTCCTGTTTGTAGCAAAAAAAAAAAAATTTGGGGAGGGCTGCTCAGCTTGTGTGGCAGCCTGCCTGTCACCTGGGGTTTGCCTGTATCACAGAAAATCTATTTTTTATTCCCTGCCTTCGGTCTTGTTGGACATAATGTTGTGTTGAAGCCAGTCCTGAGAATTCTACGAACTTAAGGGAAGCGAATGTGGAGAGAGCATTTATGAGACTATGAGTCTATGAGACCATGGCTATGCTCCATGCTTCTTAAAGACAAGGGGGAAACCTTAAATTAGAAAAGGATGCAATGAAATAATGGGCTCTTTCAGTATATCAAATACAAAGAGTTTTCTTCTCTGTTCATGAATTTCTTTCACTTTGGTTTGTTTGCCTGTTATGAAAGAAAAATTCTGCTTTTTCAAAGCCTAGTACCTACTTTTTGTTCTGACAGGTCTGGATGCTATTATGGCTGGCAGCACTGATTATAATGAGAGACTGTGGGCCTGGGAAGGCTGGAGAGCTGAAGTTGGCAGAATGATGAGACCATTATATGAAGAGTATGTTGAACTTGAAAATGAGGTTGCAAGGCTTAATGGTAAGTCAAATTTTGTTTTCTTTTTGTTCCTTTTTTTTTCCCCCTTCTGGTATCCAGAAACTAGTGAGCATACTTCAGTCTTACCCAATTTCCCCAGGAATTCAAAAGACATACATAATTTGCACATAACTTGCTCTTGGTGTGCATGTCTCAAAGTAAGAGGCAATGCAGACAGCTGCCATTGACCAGTGCAGAGGTTTCTTCCCAGCCTGGAACAAGAGGCACCATTTTGTTGGCACCCTTCCTTGCTGGCACTTTTCGCAAAGGCCATAATGCATCAGTGTCCCACATTGCATAACACCCAGAACTGCACCATTTGTGATTTGTGGACAAGCAGACTTCATTTAAACAGCTTCTGAGTGTTGCTGAGTTTTGGCAACATCTCCCCTTTCCTATGGGCCTTGACCTTCTTGCAGCAGCCACAGTCATTGGCACATTTATAAGCATTGTTCCCTGGCTGGAATGATCAGATTTGGTAGGCCTGGGACAGCAGGTGCAGCTGGGTGTTCAAAAAGGATTTTGTACTAAGGAAAGTGTGCTTCCAGTCTGAGATCTTCACACAAATCATATGGAACTGTCTTTTCAAGGAATAGTAGCAGCTGCCTTCTAATTTTATTTTGGGGTCTTCTAAGGTAGCTTCTGCAATAGCTACATCATCTGTCTCTTGGCCAGACTGCAGCTGTATCACCTGCTTTCCCAGCCTCCTTGTTTTGCAAAAACTGTCAGGCTGGAGCTGGATAAGTAAATATGGCCCAAATAGCAGTACAGGGAAAAAAGCCAAAAATAGAGAAATAGTCATTATGGCCTTCCTCTCTACCACTAAGGAAGAGACTTCAGCTAGGAGCCATCTTTACTCCAGGCTTGATGGACTGGCAGATGTAGTGGAACTGGGAGCTGAATTTCACTTCTGGTGTCTGCATGTGTCCTGGTGGTTTAGTTTCTGGAGGAGGGGGCCCGTGTTCAATGTCCACCAGTTTATGCCTTGTGTGAGAACCCGTTAGCATCCAGCCTGAGCAGAGGCTGCTGTCCCTCACAGCCCCAGGAGCTCCAGTCAGCATTCCTGATTTCCTTTGACCTCCATCTCCTGACAGAACAACCCTAACTAGCAGATAACCATGACAACAATTTCTGAATTTCTTGGAAATCTCCCATACCTGCATGTTCATGAGAAAGACACTCAGGGAGGCTTTTTCCTCTCTGCTAAACCCAAACTATCTAGAATTTTGCTGCTTTGCTCTGGGGGAAGGCTGCAGGTCTGCATGGGAGCTGCACTTCTGCAGACCTAAGCAGTGCCACATGTGGAGTGCTCATGTGGTGCATCCATGCTTTACAGGTTATTCTGACTACGGGGACTACTGGAGAGCAAATTATGAAGCAAAGTCTCCAGAAAAATACAAATACAGCCGTGACCAGCTGATTGAAGATGTGGAGAAGACATTTGAGCAGGTAGAGGCAGGAAGAGCTCTCATCTGGGTTGCAAGGTTGTGTTTTGGAATGGTGGGCTCACCTGCTGATGCTATGAATGAAGATGAAACCTGCTGAAACTGGCTGATCTCAGTCTATGGGTTTAACAGAAACAGATGGGAGGAGACACACATGACTTTTCTACCTCTGTAGCTGTTCAAGGACCAGCTTGGTCCCCAAAGGGGAGCTCTGCAGGTCCATGTCTCTCCTCCAGGTAGGGTCCATGGGGTAGATGGCATCCTTGACACTCCAGCTCAAAAGTTAGCAATGCTCCCTCCCTCATACCTGAGCAGGACTTCTGTGGCTGGAATCTGGACTCAGTGCCTGAGCCCTGAGGCAGGGGGCAAAGCTAAGCTGCAGGTTTGGGGTGCAGTTTCCTGCCAGGAGCTTTTTTGTCAGAGAGAGCTTCAAGGCTCTCTGTTTAGGAGTAATGAGTGGAATAGAGCAAAGTGAAAAATAAAAATTGTTTCCTTCTCCTCCTCTGCCTCCAGATAAAACCTCTGTATGAGCAGCTGCATGCCTACGTGAGACACAAGCTGGGGCAAGTGTATGGCCCCAAGCTCATCAGCTCCACAGGAGGCCTCCCTGCTCACTTGCTGGGTATGTCAATGCATCCATGGCGTGCAAGCCTGGCTTTATACACAGGACAGTCACCTTCAAGGCACATGGGTGGAGAGTAATCTGACTGTTTAATCAGGATATGGACAAAAAGGTTACAGAAAAAAAGAAGGGTAGAGGAGAAATGGATAAATTCCTAACAGAGGTGGCACAAGTGCTCAGCAGCAGTGGCAGGAAGGGAAGGCAGGTATTCTCATCCTTGCCAAACCTCACATAGCACAAAACTCTAGCACTTGGCAGGGACATTTTCCTCCCCTCTGCACCACTTGTCTTCCTTAGAAATGAGAGCTTCAGAGAGACTTGTTTTTCCTTTCAGATTTTACTCTAAGATCCCACATTTCATGACTTGGCTTTCAAATCATGCAGCATTAAGCTGCCATAAGTGTTGTGTACCTGAACATGGCACAACAATCATGTGGACTAAATAAAAGGATGTTCAGTTTTCATAGGCCTTTAGGAGTGTCATCAGTCCTGAAACTGTGTTATCCAAGAATGGCTGATATTGGGTAATAAAAGGATTCTTGATCTGAGTTTGACCTATGCATGACCTTCCAGAACTGCTCCCCTACACATCTGGAGCAAGCCTGGTTAGATAAATAGGAGTCCCTATTTTTGACATGGCACGATTCATAGACCTGTCTGGCACCTTTGAGTAATACATAATAAATAATTTAAAGTATTTATTTGTTTCTTTTTTTTTCTGAAGGTGATATGTGGGGTAGATTCTGGACAAATCTGTATGCCTTGACTGTTCCCTATCCAGCCAAACCAAACATTGATGTAACTTCTGCTATGGTTGAAAAGGTAAGACATGCCTTTATGCAATATGCATTATGTAACAAACCTAGAAGGTATAAAAATTATGCACCACACATCAGCTGCTCTCTAGAAATCCATAGCTGCCCTCAGGCAGACACACTGCCAACAAAGTGTTGCTTCTTGCATCCTTTTTTTTGCTTTTCACTTTTAAGTGTTTATGCATTTTCCCCTGTACCTATCCCCTTAACTGTTCTCTGTTTTCCTCCACCCTCTTTGACCCCCTTAATCCTGTCTCCAAGTCTATTTTCCTCAGAGACACTTATCCATTAAGAGATGTATTTTGTACTTATAAATATTTCAGGACATCTGGAGTGGACTGATATCAAATATGACCTTTGTCAGTCATTACCATAATCAAATAGTTTGTATATCACAGTTTATTTTGTTTTTGTCAGTCTTTTTTATTTGGGTACAGCTAGAGAAACTGCAATGCTGCCTGTTTTCTTTTGATAACTGCATAGCAGCATAAGGTCTGAGATCTGTAGAGCTAAAAGCTGTGACACCACCTTTACCAGACCAAGGACATGGGTGAAGATAATTTCCTGTAGTCTTGCCAAAGCCTTACTCCTTTTTAAACTAAAGGGAATTCGATGTAACTAGATGGAATTTGATTTCTGAAATGCAATTATTCACCTGAAATCTACTCTCCTCTTGTAGGCAGCACTCCATGATAATGTTACACTGGTAAGAGAAGCAATAGTTGAATTTGATTCCTTAACAGTTTGCACAAGTCTGCATTAATCTCACCTCTGTTTTACACTACTGACCCAGTTGCAGTCATAAATTCATGTCTGTTGAAGTACCACTGCAAGAAGGGAAGCATTATTTACATAGGCTTTGAGCAATGGGTGGGCTCATCCTTTTTGGTTGGTGTGCCACATTTGGGATTTTCATCCAAATGAGCTGTTTGCCATCCAGGTCTCTATGAGAGCTCATTTCAGTAAATGCAGAGCTCCTGCTGGGTAGAATAATAAAACTGCTGAATGGCAAAATGATCCTGAACATAACCATGCAGTTTTAATCTGATAAGCAACTCCCATAGATACATTTGCCAGGTTTTATGGTTCTGGCTGAAATGTCTCATGCTCATCTGCTGGGAATGTAGCTCCACTTCCTCAAATGTGTTGTCCCCAAGTTGACTGAAGTGACTGAAGGGTTGGATTGCAGATCTGAAATACTACTGTCAGATATGCATTTTTTATCTCACCTTATCCTTTATTGAGAGCTTCTCTGGTCTGGGTCAGGTGCTATCTGCTGAACCTCTGAGTGCAAAAACCTATTTTGTTTCCAGGAAAAACACTTAATTCCAGTTCCCAGGAGAATTCACAGATGTGCCAAAGGCAGACACTACTGGCTTACTCTCAATAGGCTAGGTGTATCAACCAAGCAGAGCATTGGGAACAGGCTGCATGCAGAAGCAGAGGTTAATAGTGGCATTGTATCTTTCAGAAATGGGATGCAAATAAAATATTCAAGTCTGCTGAGGCCTTCTTTGTTTCCATTGGCCTCCATAACATGACTGAGGGCTTCTGGGCAAACTCCATGCTCACAGAACCGACCGACAACAGGAAGGTTGTCTGCCATCCTACAGCGTGGGACCTGGGCAAAAACGACTACAGGTACTGAAATTGCTATGACCCCTTTTGGTACTGCCTCCTAGAACAAACATATTTTCATTGAAGCTGCACCATGCTGNTTTTTTTTTTTTTTTCCTGGCTGAAAAGACAGAGAAGGAAGACAAGAGAGCAGGGATCCTGTGGGACTGTAAACCTTTCTGTATGACTTTTCCTGTGAAGATCTACTCAAATTTACTAGTAGATATACTCTCAAATTTTAGCTGAGAAGTGATTAATATTTTTATGAATTAGAGAAATAATGGCTATTTCTAGGGCTTAAGGAATAAACAGAAATGCAGGTGGATACCAGTGAGATTTGAGGACAACTGCACATTTTGAAGCAATGGCAGTGGGTCCCTGGTAGCAAGGGAAAATCTCCTGAGAGTCCACTGTCTAACTTTAGCAGAGTTATTCAGTTTCATGAAAATCCATCAGTCTCTTCCATACTTTGGAAAGAAGTGGGACAGCAAGTTCCCACACAATGAATACTTCTCTCAGAAATTCTGACCCCTCTTGTAGTCCCCACAGTTAGCCAGGGAAAGAAGCTGGTGCACAGCTGAGCCTTAGTGAAACACATCAGTGTCCCACATCAGCAGTCTGGGGAAGGTGAAAAGAAGCCCTGTTTGGAAGACATTCCTTTAGTAAATAGTAAATCCTACACGAGGATTAAGTAGCAGGAGTCACCAACACACAGGGTTTTATACATTACTGTCTTACTAAGATTGGTGGTGGTTACTCACTCCCACACGTACAGTGAGTCTATTGCCAGTTTTAGGGAGCAGCTGTCCTCACAAAACAGCAGCTTTCTCTTGTTCCCTGGACAACTGCAAGGTGGCTGAAGGTGTTTTGCTGAGTTCCCCATGGAGTATTGCTGTAGCAGGAGGATCTGCACTGTACACCAGGATGAAGCTGCCCAGGTTTTGCAAAGGGCATTTGCAAGCGCTGCAGGGGCTTTGCCCCATGGCTGTGGCCAATAGGGCTGGGTCAGCCTTTCTCTGGGGCACTCTCTCTCTGACACAGACACTTTATTCTGGTGTGTAGGATCAAGATGTGCACCAAAGTGACCATGGATGACTTCCTGGCAGCCCACCACGAGATGGGCCACATTGAGTACGACATGGCGTACGCGGGGCAGCCCTACCTGCTGCGGAGCGGCGCCAACGAGGGCTTCCACGAGGCGGTCGGTGAAATTATGTCACTTTCTGCAGCCACGCCTCAACACCTGAAATCTCTTGATCTCCTAGAGCCAACTTTCCAAGATGATGAAGGTAAATAAATGCATAAATATTATGTATTTATGTGAAAGCACTTTCTGGCCTTATTTTGTAGCAGAAGATTGTGCCTGCAAATTCAGCAATCAACTGACAGGCTTCTGAAAATCTTACTCTTCTAATTTACCAGAAATACTATTTTTTCCTCAAATCACATTGTGAAGCAAGGATCACTGCTTTACAATGCTGTTAGATAATTTAAAAAGAAATAGCTAGCACTTCACTACCTTCAGTACTGAACTACTCATCCCTACATCTTCATAGTTCATTTAGATGAGTCTCCAAAACTCTTTTCAATCTCTGTGGCATGAATCCATACATATCTCTATCCAGGTATCTATTTAGTAGTTCAAATGAAACTGAAACCTTGAGATTTACATCTCCCACTTAAGTGAATATTGAGTGACAGCATAGCCCTCCTTATAATGCAGTTCATCTGGCTTCTGAACACTGCTTTAGATGGATAAAGACACACATTTTATACATTTTTGAGATGTCTTCAGCTCAAAATTCCTCTGAGACTGGAGATGTTCTCAGTGATGAGTAACTAATTGTAAATGTCAAAGGACTAGGTTATTTAAGAGTTTGGGGGAAAGAAAGAGACAAAACAGTGTACAATTTCTAAATGATCTTATCTCATGTTTTTTCAGTAGTATTCTTCCTTCCACTTTTTCTTTAGTGAAAATCTGTAATTCAAACAAGATGTAAGCATTAGCTGTTAAAGGAAACAACTTTAGCCATCTGATCAGATACTAATTGCTGCCATAACCATTACCTTAACTGCTTCTCTCTTCAGAAACTGAAATCAACTTCCTGCTCAAACAAGCACTAACCATTGTTGGAACAATGCCTTTTACTTACATGCTGGAGAAGTGGAGGTGGATGGTGTTTAGGGGTGAGATTACAAAGCAGGAATGGACCAAACGATGGTGGGAGATGAAGTAAGTTTGAGAAACAAAGGGGATTTTTTTCATATGAACCTGCAAACTCAACCCTAGTTACTCAACATTCTGAGGTGTTTGTGCCCTCATAGGGCAGGATCTGTGTCACTGGGTATTTCTGTAAATACCAGTACAGTGCTAGATAGAAATACCCAACTGTGGCGCAGACAATGTCTCATAATGTTTCTTGTCAGCTTCCTGATAAAGACAGCCCATGGCCTTTGCATGGCCTGTTCCAGATCAACATTGCTGTCCCCTGACACATTCCCCAAGTCATCTTCACAGCTTAAGTACAGCCCTTCTCTAAGTCTCATTGGTCTGGTGCTCTGGTTTGCTCCCCACATCCTTAAGGACAAGTAGAAAATGAAGTTCAGGGTATTTGCCAGCCAGAGAAGCATGCAGATTCAATCCACCAAGTGTCTGAGCACACTTCTCTGCTTTGTGTTTCCTTCCCACTGTGTAATGCTTTTGGAGGCAAATTGTCTGAAAGATTTTAGACTGAGTCTTTCCTTCCTTGTGTACTAAGATGCCACCTTTCTCGGTACAGAAAATACAGTTCCCTTGGCAAGTAACAGCCAGAGGTGCCTTTTCAGATGATGCCCATCAATCAGTCTATTTTCAGCACCTTGGAGCACAAGATTAAAAATAAATATGATTCAGACAGGAGTTTGTAATTTCCCAGGTTGGTTTTAATATGAGGGCAGAAAAAAATGCAAAGAAACCAAAAAAGCCCCACGCTGAAAATGGAGCCTGAACTCTAACATGAACATGAACAGCAAGCCTCCATCAGCAAACAGAATCTATAATAAAAGTTGATATATGCAAGCCTCCTGACCCACTGTAAAAATCAATCAGCTTCAATGTATTCAAAAGTAGCAGAGATGTCAGAGAAATAGAGAATGACAAATTGTTCAGGGAAGCTTATCACATCTGTTGCAGTGGCACTGTAAAGCTCTCTGCTTGAAATACAGGTTTATGAAAAATATTTCCATGGAAGCTTATTACCATTTTCTGAACTCAAGGCATGGGTTTGTTTCTCAGGAAACACAGTCTCAGGAGAGGAAAATAAAGAGAAAGCTCACGTCCAACCCAGTGGTACAGGAGGTCATCTACCTTTTGGGTTGCCCATTCTCTGCATGCCCTTGCCAGGAACGAAATACAGGTCTCTAAACTTGGGATGGCCCAGGGCATGAGGTGGTTTGTGTGAATCTCATGTCTTGCAGATTATTTCATACCACTAATTGATCTCTGCACACCCTGCCAGTATACAAATCCCTTCCTTGCACTGTGAGTTTCCAAACAGCTTCCTCTCTGTGGTCTCCAGCTGTGGAGCAGAACTCGCTTGGGGTTACTGGGCGCTGTATGGAATTCTTCTGTTTGCAAGTGAGAGGTGTCCATATGTATCAGACAAAAGAGAAGAAGAGCTGAGTCAGATTACCTTTGCTTATTGTCTATAAACAGAAAGCCTGTGTTATTCCTTCATCTCCAGGAGAGCCATAGTTGGTGTTGTGGAGCCAGTCCCTCATGATGAAACCTACTGCGACCCTGCTGTGCTGTTTCATGTGGCCAATGATTACTCCTTCATAAGGTAGCACAGTGTTTAATTCATTACATAAGTTTTGTCTACAGAACAAGCCCCAACTACCTGAAACATCTGCTGGAGAGTCTCAGGACCCCATCTTACTTTGTTTAAAGCCCAGACTGAAGGTTGCTGATTTCAATTAGAGTGTTTCTCTGCACATCAGGGGTTGTTCCACAATAATCTCTGAGCAGGTCAGGAGGCTGCTGACCTTCTTGCTTAACAGGAAAGTTTCATGCTGCCATCAAATCAGCAGGAGCACTTCTGTATGAGGTGTTTGCCTTCTGGGGGATCACTGTGCCCCATGTCATTTGGGCCATGAACATGCAGCTCTGGATGTCCACTGTGTCCCAGCCACCTCATTTTAGAGGGCTCAAAGCAGAGAGCTGGACCTTAAAAGCTTTACTCTCTCCTGATTTATGTGGCAACAGACAGATTTGGGGTTCTTCTAGTCCACTTGATCTTGGCATTTTGCTAGATTTGAGTTAGCCTAGCTTGTAATTATCAGCTGATCTCTCTCCCTGCAGTGTCACAGTTGTGACACGAAATAACAAGATGTTCTAGCATCAGAACAAGAACAGGAAGAGAGTTTTATTTTTCTGACTTTAACATTTATAGAATTCCAAAAGTGACAGTGGATTGGAGGGTGACATCGCCACCTCTCCAACCACACTGGTCAAACTAACAGTCTATCAAAATTTTCCCCCTACAGAGAAGAATGCAAAACAATTATTATTTACATGAAAGTGCATGAGAAACTCCATTACCAGAATGTAAACATCAGAAAGCTGAGAAAAACTCAAAAAACCAGGGTGACACTGCAGTGCAGTCTCCCAAGCAGGAGTGACAGCTGATGCAGCAGAGCTTTCCAAAGGCCAAAGGCTTTCAGGTTTTCGTGACAGACAACTAATAAAACCTGTGCCTCCCTTTTCCTTGCCCTTCCTTTAGGTATTACACCCGCACCATCTATCAGTTCCAGTTTCAAGAGGCACTTTGCAAGGCAGCTAACCATGTTGGCCCTCTTCACAAATGTGACATTACCAACTCCACTGAAGCTGGGCAGAATCTCAGGTAACTAAGCAAATTTCTCACATGTAATAAATCAGAGTGTAACAAAGCTTCTTAAATAAGATTGTATCAAGAATAAACCTAGCTTGGAAATTAAGCCGATACCTGCTCAATTCATTTTGACAAGTTGACTAAATTTATGTACACTAAGGTTCTAAACATCAAAGGTTTAATTACTTGTTTGTAGGAATAAAATACTTTTATTAATAGGAATATTGGGAGGAAGGATTGAATTCAGAAGCAAAGAAGAACACTTTTATACTGATCAGAGTGTTTTTCCCATCTAGATGGAACATGGCAATAATATATTAATTCTTGTTCCACATATACAGCCAGTTGCTGGAATTAGGGAGATCCAAGCCCTGGACTCAAGCACTGGAAAGTGTAACAGGAGAAAAATACATGAATGCAGCTCCCTTGCTCCACTACTTCGAACCTTTATATGAGTGGCTGAAAAAAAACAATTCTGGCAGATTCATTGGCTGGAAAACAGACTGGACTCCATGTACGTATGGCTTGTGGGTGATTTAAGGACACGAGTTATTCTTCACAACCCTGGGTTAGCAAAGTGCCTCTCTCTTGTAGCTGTTGGAGCTACAGCTGTTGGAGCTGTAGAAAAGCAGGGTTCTGGGAAATAAACACTGAGCTGTACGTTTTCCTCACAGGAAAACAGACTGGCTTCTTCATGGCCAGAGCTGGAGAAGTTAGCACACGTCTTTGTCAGAGCCCCACTCAGTTCTCAGAAATTGAGGTGTCTTTTTTTCATAATGGCAGCACTCAGAGTGTGGGATGGCTCTGCAGAAGGAAGAAAGATTCAGAAGCTTGGTCTTGTGTGGCACTTTCCTGAGAGCAGTGTGCCTGTATTGCAGAGCTGGGAGCCACTGGTCCAGGGAGCCAAGTGTAGGGGCAAACCAGTACAAAAAAATTACTGCTATGGTTTTGCTGACATGTGTTAGTCAAAGAGAGGAGCTCAAGGGGAGAAAAAGGAGGAGACTGTGGAAAAATGCATTTTTCAGCTTATGGTGACATTGAGTGATGAACAAGCCAGGTTATATTTGTGTAATCATTGCTGGTACTAGAGTGCCTCATAATTCTTACAGCCCTGTGCCAGTCTCTGATAGTGGGATTCACCTAACCAGGCACCAGCATCTGCATCTAAGCTGCTCATTCCCAGTGATGGGAGAGAGGAATTTTCCTTCTATCTGCTACAAAACCAGACTTGGGAACTGACAGCTCAGATGAGTGTGTTTGCAGTAGAGGTGACTGAAGGGAAACTGAAGGGTGACTGAAGTCCCACCAAGCTCTCCAAGGGGAACAAAGGAACCTGTAAAGAAGCTTTAGACACCTTGGCATTTCCCAGGAGCAGACTTTTTGTTGCAGCAGCTCTAACATGGCCTTTGTTTCTCTCTAAACCAGATTCCAGCAATGCCATCAAAGTGCGCATCAGCCTGAAGTCAGCGCTGGGGGACCAGGCGGTGAGTGTGTTTGTGCTGTGGCTCCCTTCTTACTGCTTGGGCAGCAGAGGTGTTGTGGTAACAGCTCAGAAAATGAGTCAGGGTATGGCTGATCTTTGTGTCTGAAAGGTGGCATCAGCTCAGGTGATATCACATATAAGGATAATCACATATAAGATGTCTTGTCTGAGTTTGTGGTCAAGGCTGCTCTAAAATGAGTGGAGGAACTTCTAAGTGAGCCCATCATTTTAGGTAAGGCATCTCAGCTAGGTGAGTTATTCTGTAAAGATACCAATCATGATTTTTCACCTCCTACAGAACAGGCCTGGAGGGCTAACATAGAGGAACCTGTGTACATGAAAATGGCCTTATTTTCCCCAGATTTGCTGATATCTCCACTTAAAGCTTCTACCTAATTTCTTCTAATTGCCATTATCGTGGCTATGGTGGCTGCCTTCAGAAGTTATTAGAGCAGCTAACTTCACATTTAAAAGCAGGCTGGTGGATCCCACTCTCTGTCCTTAAATGCTCTTGATTTCAAATTAAAACACATCTGTTAGCATTTTTCCATAGATTTTTGTTTGGCTGTTCACAGTAATATTTCCAGGCCCTGATATGTTCAGCTGCCTCCCTGCCCTCCTACCCTGATGCAGAGGCAGCTTTGTTATTGAGATTGCAGGGGACAGTGCAGTGCAGCTGCTTCTGTTTCAGATGAGGTGAAGGGCTTTCATTCCCAAGAGCTTGTCTGCTTTCCCCAATTATACCAGCTGGTCCAATAAAATGTATTACAGCAATGAAAAAAATCTCATCAAAGCCAAAGATGGCTTTTACGATTTTAACAGAGCGTTGGCTTAGCCCATCTGCTTAACCCAGGCTGAAAATTCACTCCTCATTCTAACTCTTCCTCTTTATGCTAATCTCATAGAGGCAATGTAGAAGGTTTAAGTACAGACACTTCAATCCTGTTAATAGCCATTTTCACCTTGCAGGACATTAGTAATTTTCCAAGAATGAGTATGTCATCAGGCAGGCCATTTAGGCCTGCATGTTGGAGCCTATTGCACTAGCAAGGACACAAACCACGGGCTCATTTTTCATATGAATTGATGCTCTTCACTCTCTCACACACAAGCCCCACTGGAGTTTTATTGCTTCCTAGACTGCCTAGTCGAGTTAGATACAATTCAAAACTGATATCAACAGCATAAAAAGGTTCCATATTACAACACATTTATTAGTCATTATGGTTAATGTTTAGCTTGATATCATTTTCATGCCTGCCTTTAGCCATCATAGTCCTTTGTTGTGCAATTGAGCAGCTGTAAAACAATCTCATACAGATTACTTAATTTGAATTATTGTATGGACAGTAGGTTCCTAAGCTCTGAAGAGCAAGCCATACATTTTCCTCTCAAAACCAGTTCACATCACCGACTTGCAAGAAACCTTTTCTATTCGGCTGCTTTCTGCCTCCCCACAAATGACCCTTTTGCTGAGCCCCCAGGGACATGGCTGAATGCTGGTATGGCAGCAGCAGGGAATGGTTCATGCATGAACTGGCATAGAGGAAAGGCAGGGGGAATCTCAGGCAGAATCTCAGCCCAGCTACACAGAGCAATGGGTTTTGGGTGCTTTGCACAGCTCACAGTGCATGGAAACTCTGGGCCCCGTGCAATTGTTTATTTAAGGTGTATTTTAAGTTTCTTTGCCCTGACCTAACAGCACAAAGCACTCTGAATATGCCAGCAAACAGTTTTGCATTTGTGCTTGTTAGCTCTGGAGAGAGCAGGCAGGGAAAGATTCCTGCTCTGGGGCTGAGGTACAGCTGTGCTGGGGGCCAGGGCAGCTGCAGCTCGCACAGGCTGTGACTCAGCCCCGGCTGTGACCAGCAGGGACGTTTCAATAGCCCCAAGTTCTGGCAAATTAAGCATCCAGACTCTGGGATGGGCTCAACGCCAGCTGTACCAGAGCGCGCACTGCCGCAATTAGCCTGCTAATTGTTTCAGGCTGATGAGATTAGAGCTGCAGCCACAGCTTTGCTGGATCACCAGTGCAGCTGATGAGGCTGAAACATCCACAGCTTTGCTTCAGCTGGGGCTTTGTGAAAGTGCCTGCACAAGGGAAAGTGCTACAAGATCCCCACTGAATCCCTTGGGGTCTGTCATATTTAAAATAAGTGGCTCCAGGAGCACCAGCCTCTGACTGCCCCTTGAAAACTGGACCCCTCTCCAAACATGAATTCAAAATTCTCTACCAGGTCAATGTCATGTGTGTGATCACATTGTAAAGGGCTGTCACACAAGACAGTGTTAGCAGATGGAGAGCTGTCAGCCTGCAGGCATTTAGATGTATTTGACAATGAAAAATCCTTTTTGAATCAGAGGCCACACTTACACTGTCTTTCAAATCACATATGGGATCTTGGAGTGAACACACTGTAACAGAGCAGAGGTGCTTGGCAGAGTTCATTTCTCTCTGAAAGCAAAGCAGCTCTGTAAGGCACAGTGTAGAGTGGGTGCCTGAGGTGCCTGGGGAAGCTGTGTGGGTAGTCATGACTCAAACACAGATCAGAAGCCAGCCAGGTACTTCCCATTCACACAGCCAGTAATAGTATTTATAAAGGCAATTGAGAGGCACAGTGGCAATTAAAGTACATTACACTGAAAAAGACAAAGTATAAGCTAGAGAAATTAATAAATTATTAAAAAGTTAACGTGCTAAGTACAGAAAGCATCAGTAGAGGAATCAAGCTCAGTTAGATCCTGGTAATAATAATAATAATAATAATAATAATAATAATAATAATAATAATAATAATAATAATAATNACAGGGTTTAAAAATAGAAGTACAAAATCTTTTTGGTAATAATAATAATAATAATAATAATAATAATAATAATAATAATAATAATAATAATAATAATAATAATAATAATAAAAATAAAGCACTGCAAGCCTAAAGATGTTGGGCATAAATAGAAAATTAAGAAACCCCAACAATAGCCTCTTAGCTGTGACAGTGAACAGTGCCAGCTGCTGGAGGCAGCAGCAGTAACAAGAAGAGGTGCTTCGGTGCAGGGCTGTGCCAGCAGGAGAAGGCTGGGGGCGTTTTCCTCGCAAAAGGAGCTCAGCCTCAGCCTTTCCTGGTGGGAACAGCCAGGGCTGCCACAGCCCCTGCCCTCAAATGCCCTGGGGACTGCTCTGATTGCCATGGCTGTGGGTACCTGTGCCTTTCCCAGGCCCTGGTCCTGAATGGACTGACAGCAGTGGGTTCTTTCTGCACTTTCCTGCCCTTTATTAATAGAATCTGGATTCTTTAGATTGTGAGGGACCTTTAAAGATCAGCTAGCCCAACCCAACTGCAGTGAGAAGGGACATCTTCAGCTAGATCAAGTTGCTGTAAGCCTCACCCAGCCTGACCTTGAATGTTTCCAGAAACTGAGTATCCACTACCTCTCTGGGCAGCCTGTTCCAATGCCTCACCACAGTAAAGAATATCTTCCTAGTAACTAATCTAAATCAACTCTCTTTTAGTCTAAAACAATTACTCCTTGTCCTATTGCAACAGACCCAGCTAAACAGTTTATCCTTGTCTATCCCTGCCTTCCTCATAGGTATTTATACATCTCTCTCATTTTACATCAGTGTCAAGAGGTGGACACATCTGAAAAATGTAGCTAGGTTTTATAAAGCCTGTTATGACAGAGCTGCCTTCTACCACACCTTCCTGAATAATGCTCTAGAAAGTCAGGAGCTGACTTTCTATCACTGACAGCATTTATGGCTGCCCAGGTACCATAAACACAACCAAATCTATGCCTGAGTGGAATAAAAGGATATTGCCACAGAGTTCAGCTGGGAATTTTCCCTTTGTGCACACATGCTATTTCACAACATACCAGGCTGCTTTATCACCTCCTGTGGTGGTTTTTGCCCCCTGTACAGATCTTGGTTCCAGCCCCAGAGAAGCTGATTTTGTCTTCCACTGCAAATAACTTTGGACTCATAAGGCAGGCCAGGAGAAGCCTGCACACAGGCAATAATTTTTTTTTTTTAAATATAATCTATCTATTCTCCAGGGAAAAAAATCAAATATGTGCTTGCTGCAGAAGTACTGATGCAAAGAGGTTTTTACCAAAACAGACCACGAACAAAAACCTGAGCTCATCAAGAAAATAAATTAGACACCTTCACACAACAACTCTACCACAAAGGTTCTCCTCCTTAATAGAACAGCTATGCAAAAAAAATTTATGTGATTAAAACAAGATCTAAATCATGGCATCTTTAAACTTCAAAGAGAGTGCACAATATTTAGTAGGAATAGCCTTGCTGATGCCTTTTCTCCCTGTAGGGCAGGGAGGTGTGCTGGGACTGCAGCACCTTCAGCAGTCCCACATAAAGGTGCCAGAGATTGCAGAGGGACAGCATGATGTCTGACAGCAGGGACACCTCCTTGGTTATTCTCCTGCACAGTGCCCAGATTAACAGACAAAGGGTTTGGGTTGGTTTCTGATGTGCTATCATAGCACAAATAAATAATACTGAAGAGCATGCCAGCATTACAGTTGCTATTTCTTTTTAGAAGGATTTCTTAATGTCCCTGATTTCTTTCCATCTCTGAGGAATTTCTCTTGTTCTGTTTCTGCAGTATGAATGGGATGAGAGCGAGCTCTTCTTGTTCAAGTCATCTGTCGCCTATGCCATGAGAAAATACTTTGCAGAGGTGAAGAAACAGAGAGCTGCCTTCGAGTGAGTGGCTTGCCCAATTGTGCCAGCTATGCCTGCATTGCTTCTGCTCAGCCAATGGCATGAACTGGTGGGATTAATTGTGCCTTCTGTCAAATGTCAGGTGACAGAAACTATGTCAAACATCAGCTGTTTGTAAAAGGCAAGGTGACACATTGGGTATGTGAGATCTTTCCCCTCAAGAGCCTGAAGTTTAGGAATAATGTGCTAAAGTTAGGTAAGAAGGCTTTGCCTCCCTCAGCTTATTAGTGATGGAGATGGAACTTGAAAATTTGTGCCTAACATGTATATAGAAATATCAGGGAAGGTTTTGCCTAACATGTATATAGAAATATCAGGAAATAAAGATTTCTAGCAATGTATGTGTATCATACTGAATATCCAAGAGGTTTGGGGCTAAGGAAAAATAAACATGTTGACTATAAAGCACTAGAATTTGGTACAGACTTATTAATCTTATCTAAGTTCAGTTACAAGCATAAAATCTTTCACCTGAAAGTGATTTTGGTAAGAAAAACAACCCTTTTGATTAAGTATCTTCAATAATGTTCAGAAGCTATCTACTCAAGCTATTACATATTACTTTATAGAACAACAGTCATGTCATATCTAGAATCTATTCTAGAAAAATAAGGAAGAAAGCTATTTTTTTTTTCCACTTTGTACTTCATACATCACCTCATTCATGAGATCAACCCCAAACTCTCTTTCTGCAAGTGACTATGTGCTATGGAAAATTACACCAAGACTTGTCTTAGGGATGAGGGAGACTCTCTCCAGCTCAAGTTACAAATTAGATACAAATTCTATTACATAGAAAAAGGGATTCTGACAGGAAAATAGATTTCACTTCTCAGCTGATTTCACTATGCCCCCAGTGTAAACTAAACCCCTGGCAATGCCAATCAAACACAACTGTTCAAATTTAGCTGGCCCAAATTTAAAGTTAATCTCATCTCAACAATGAAAATAACCTTTTTCTTCTGTTTCTCCTTCAGAATTACAGACATTCATGTTGGAGAAGAGACACAAAGGATCTCCTTCTACATTACTGTCAGCATGCCAGGCAATGTCAGTGATATTGTGCCCAAAGCTGATGTGGAAAATGCCATCAGGTGAGATTTTGCTTTCTGGGAAAAAAACCCAACCAACCAACCAACCAGATGGAAGGTTGGAAGGGAAAGCAGTGCTTAAGTCAGCTGAGGCAGAAGCAGCGACAAGAAAGTAAATTCTGCAGTTAAAATGGAAATAGTGGGATGAGAGATACTAGGATGAAAACTATTATGACAGAAAGAAAATAGTCCATCTATCAGATGGTATCTTGGGTAACAGCCAAAGTAAAATCCTTTAGGGCATTGCCAAAACACATCTAATTTGCATCAGACCTTGCCAGCTGATCTAATTGCTCAAACTTTAACAGGAACTATTTTATATCCTGAAATATAGAATACAGTAATGATGTGTGCATGCACATGTGTGTTCTTCCTCTCATTTTTGAAAAGTCAGTGCAAGAATTACTGTTAACAAGGACTCCAGAATAATGGTGTGCTGGAAAGACAGCCAGATGTATTTGATTATATAGAAGAGGTCAGAGCAGGAGCTAGTTCCCACTTACAGGTCAATGAACAGCTCTTTTATAGCATGGTGTGACACCACTGTAAGTCATTGCCATAAAAATGATAAGTAAAACTGCAACTCTGCAGAAGATCATGGGTAATGTGCAGTGGGAAATGAAGAGGGCACAAATCTAAAAGCAGCATCAACCTGAGATGGGGTTGAAGAAGCAGTGAGACAAATTGGTGAACTAAGGGGAAGAATATGGCTGTGAAAGTAACTCTTGGGTTAGCACTCAGTAGCAGATGTGGAAGTTTAAGGAAAAACAAGGCACAGATAATACACCAGGGAAAGGGTTTTCAGGGCAGTGAGAAACACACTAATCAAAATTGTGTAAGAGTGTAGGAGGGAAACAGGTAAGATATCAAAGCTGTGGTTTTATGTGGCATAACTAAGAAACTTTTCAATAGACAAGAAATGGTAAAGAGAATGAAGGGCAAAATACAAAGAGAGAAGGAGATCAGAAGGTTCATTTAATAAATGTTAAGACTGAGTTTAAGAGTCCATACAGATTCTGAACACGTCAGTTAAGCTGCAATAGGTTAAGGGTTTAAGTTTCTACTTGTTACTCACATGCCAGA
Source organism: Urocynchramus pylzowi (assembly GCA_013397555.1). Taxonomy (NCBI): domain Eukaryota; kingdom Metazoa; phylum Chordata; class Aves; order Passeriformes; family Fringillidae; genus Urocynchramus; species Urocynchramus pylzowi. The sequence goes on along the minus strand of VZRH01003987.1, from coordinate 1,375,645 downwards.
AGGGAAATGGGTTTAGCAGTACCTCCTCTGCAGCCTTTTTAACTGAGATGTTCAGGGGAACCTTGCCATGCTGAAGATTTATAAAAAAACTGAAAACTGTTCCTTTCCTTCCAAAAAATGTGTGAAACTCTTTGAATTTGCACTCGATGGCAGGATGTCTCGAGGACGAATCAATGAGGCTTTCAGGCTCGATGATAGCACGCTGGAGTTTGTGGGAATACTTCCAACCCTGGCTGCACCTTATGAACCACCAGTAACCATCTGGTTAATTGTGTTTGGGGTGGTGATTAGTCTGGTTGTCGTTGGAGTTATTGCCTTGATCATCACTGGGCAGAGAGATCGCAAAAAGTGAGTAATATTTTTTGATACTATGATCATGACTACTGGAAGATGTCCCAGTAATCGAATCATCAGGATTTTTTACAGATTAGGCTTCAGTTTACCTGCAGCAAGTTGAGGAATGAAAGCCTGTTATCCCTTTCCCATCAACAGTGATAGCTAAGGGTTCATCTCCCTGTCTCTCAGTACATGACAGCTTTGCCAGCTTAATGCAATTTCCCCATCACCATCAGTTTAACCAGTGCTGTGGCCACAGGGAGCTGCAGGGTGGCCAGGCTTCTGCCAAGGAGGAGGGATGTCCTGCTGGGAAAATGGTGTCTTCTCCAGCAGCAGAGTTGCCCACATTCATCACCACCTGCAGTTTTCTGTAATCTGATAGTAGGCTGTACAGTAATGATGTTCTCCTTTAATATTATTGCATTAACAATTATAGCTTGGTTGGTTTTCTATGTCCCTCCACTAACAGGGTTTCTAAGAATGTAGCAGATTTGCTACAGCTCTTCTTAAACCTAACTCGATTTCTTTTATATAAATATTTCCAGTTAAACACAGTATTATTTACAGTCAGGGATTCTGGGGATCCAGAAGGACTTGGAACAGAACAGGGACCTTCTAATATAAAATGAATTTTCGTTACAGGAGAGCAAGAGAAAGCAGAGGGGAAGCAGGATCAAATCATGAAGAGGTGAACCCTTATGGTGAAGAGGGAAGAAGCAACCTGGGCTTTGAGCCAGCTGAAGAGACACAAACATCATTTTAAAAGGTGTGGGTACACTAAGGGCTTCTGTTTTCTTTTTTTTTTTTTCATTTCACTTTTAACAAAAGTGCCTAGCAAAGGAGCAAGACACTATGGATGTCATCAAACAATGTCTTCTGGTTGACCATTAATCTACTGGTTCATGGCCAATAGCAACTAAATCTTCTGTTTATGTGGTAACTAGAAAACATGCATGGCTTTTCTATGAATTATGTGCATAACATTACACACCATTTGTGCTGCTTTTCATGTGTGTGCTGCATCCAACTTCTGTTTCCTGTGTAATGAGATACAAAAGCTTGGAAGCATACAGTTGTATGTGGACCAAGACACACAAAACAATAACTCATATACTCCTGAAGAACGTCTCGATCTTTCCAGATGGAGCCCTCAAAAGTGTTTCTAAAGACAGTGATGAAAAAACCCTTCACTATCAGAAGAACCTTAGTGATAAAGAACTCAATTTGATATGAGATAACTGCAATTTTTGCACCTTCAAGAAATCTGTATCAATGTAAAATGGATACTGGATGAAGACTAACCAACACTGGAAGTTTATTAGGAAATTATAACTTAAGTTATTTTTCTAACTGTTTGTTTGATAAGTACGGTAGAGACAAAATAGCCCGTGCTCCCTCAAAAAAAAATCTCTTTTATGTTGACATTAAAAGTGGAAACTTCCTTAATACTAAATGATCAAAGTGGTTTTGGTTATTTTTCCTCATACCTTGGCCATTGCCTCCACTATTACTGCATTACAAATGCTGCATACAACAAATACAATTGTGCTGTTACATACAAGGGGCAGTAGATTGAGGCTTGGGAAATTCTGGTTGCACCTGAAGAACAAAATCTGTTCACATGGAGGATAGAGCAGCACTGGACCAGGTTGCCTGTTCTGTACTCTGGGAGAGGCTGTGGGATCTCCACCTTTAGAAGTGTTTAGAGATCAGGTAGATGAAGGTATGGATGATGGAGCAGTGGAAATAATCCCACTCTGACTGAGAAGTTTGGCTAGATGACCTCCAGAGGACCCTTTCAGCTAGATTTTCTATGATTCTGAGTCCTGCAGGTCCCCCACCATAGCTGCAACCATGCCAGTGTAGTTTTTTTCTGTACACCCCCAGTCACTGAAAACCATGAGGTTTTCTGATATACTCAGTCCTGGATTGCCAAAGACCCAGTAGCAAACACGATCCTGTGTGAAAAATGCTCAGGAAACTCATGGACTCTTAAAAACAAGGGCCTCCAAAATGACCACAATCTGTAGAAAGCAGCCAAACATATATCTGAAAAGTACATCTGGGCTCTACAGGTTCACAAAACACTGTTTTGTGTGTTTACACAAATGCTGCACATTCATTTCCTATTTAAGAGACAAGACCCTTAAATGAAGCAGTTCAAAATGGTAAGCAGATGTTGCTAATTAATGGCAACCTAGACACTAATGCAAAGGCATGAAAATACTTTTTAAAGTTGCTTATCTGTACCACATTGGTACAGATATTCATCTGTATATATGCCAGAAATATGGCATATTTCATTGCCATAACAGCCCCAAACCTTAGTACTTGAGCTGAACTTTTAGGATAAATAAATCAACTATTTGTGGTCTTCCTACTTACTTTGCGGTAACACAAAAAAAGAATGGCAATTCAGGAAACAATCAAATAAAGTAATTAGTCATGCTGGCCCTCTTCAGGTCTGTTGTTAAGAGTAACTTTTTCATTATGACAAAGCTTTGATTTCAATACAAGTAATTTCAAAAGCTGTGCTATGAATCAAAAAACACCATTCAGAATTGTCAAAGCCACTACAAGAATAGAGCAGGGTGTTGGAAGACCATAAAAAAAAGACAACATTTATATGAAAAAATCAGCTGCTTGCATTAGGCCCACCAATAGGGGAGTGCTCCCTGGGTGCTGGGGGAGCCCTCCCTCTGCTGCTTTCTCAGTGCCAGCACTCCTTCCTGACCCTTTCTCTGAGTCACACTCCTTGGCCCAGGTTGGGCCATGGGCAGCATCAAACCAAGTCCTACCCCTCTCTCCATGGTCCCCAGGCCTGCACAGGTCCCCAGGGTCATTTGGATGAGCCCAAATGCAGCTTTCCCTCAACACACCTGCAGCTCCCCACGTGGACAGGGATGTGCTCTCTGGGCCAGCTCCCAGTGCTGGGACCAAGCAAGGCTGGCAAGCACAGGTGTGGGAGCCTCTGTCTGGCCAGAGACCTTCACTTCTCTCTCCTCTTTCCCCACCTGTCTGCACCCTGCATTTCTTATTTCTTTAGGTTCAGGTCAGCTCAAACTAGAGCTGCAGAGAGGCCCCTCTTAGGGCTGAGCCAGCTCCATCAGGGGAAGGGCAAGCAGACATCACTTGGACTCTTACCAGCATCACATGCTGAACTAGCTCAGATATGGGGAGAGAGAAAAAGATTTATTTCAGAAATTACTTTATTTTAAAATCTCTTTATACATATTAGATCGGCATTTTACAACTGTCAGTGTCTAAGTTTAGATGCCTCTGTTATGTAGCTTCAGATGTATCTGTATCTCAAGACTTGCTGAAGTTAGCACTAATTTTTGTAGTGCTGTGCACATTTGAAAGTTGGGTGCTCCTATTTAAGCACTAACATCAGAAGCCAAATTTCAGTGCGTCAGTAGTAAAATATTTGGCTAAGCAATTATATTATTAGCATTTTCATTTATCTTCAAATTTTTGCTTCTCAAGTGTTACAAAGATCAGCAAATTTACCTTTTACTGTTGCAATGACTATAGAATTCTGCATAAAACATTTTCTTTATTTCTACCTGTTATTGCAGGAAGCAATAACACTCTACGAGATGCCTCATGTGTTGCTAAATTGAAAATATCCTAAATATGCAGCTTGGAATGAATTCCGAATCAAATATACACCCTGAGGGCCAAAACTAGAGTCAATAATACTGGTGAGAAAATAGATATAATATTTTACCTGTAGTAATTTATAAGTAATTTAAAATGAGACTATATCTATTTATGTTGCTGTCACTTGCAGTAGTTCTAAGTTCGACTTTGGGTGTCAGCTTCAAGTGATGATGAAGAAAAAACACATTCAGATGAGTTATGATAATCAGAAAACCTACCAAGCATATATTTCCCTGTTTACATTTCCAGTTAAGGCCAAATAATGACAGTTTGGAGGCACTGAAGGAGTGCACATAATTGGTATATATATCTCAGTGTCTGAGAAGTCTTTTGAAAAAATGCTAACAAAATGAATTATATTCTTCCACAGTATCCTTCCAAATTCTGTCACCCACAGAGTGCCAGAAACACTTTCTCCATATGCTTCTTGGTCAACCCCCTGATTAAATGAGAAAAACACTAAAATATAGAATAATAAGGGTGGGTAATGTCAGGCAGAATTCAGGTTCAGCTCTTGTATAGCAGACAGGCGATGTGGAGCCAGAATGCACAGTCTTCTGTTTGTGAGTCTTATTTTTCAAGCTCTGTTGCTTTCTCTCAATGCCTCAAAAGAATGGTAACAGCTGATAAAAGGCAGGGTGCTGTTCTGGTAGCTAAATGAAGCAAAGATGATAGGTATAGTATTTAATTTTAAAATAATTCAGAAATTGTAATTTGCATTCTTTTTTTATTTTAACATGCTGAAATTCATATACGGTGATGTCACTACAAATTTCTGCATGCTAAAATAAAGTTGCAGGAGGTAAATAAAATTTAACTTACTTTTTATATCTGTCTTACATTGTAGTAGCTTAAGCTTCTTTCTTTGCATTAACATATTCTCTAATATAAGTAACTTTACTCATTTTCCTGACAATTATATGAAAAACCCAAGAGAACATCACAGTCATTTCATGGTGTCATCAATAATGTGCAAAACAGTTCTTTCTTGCTGGTAAGAAACAAGTCCTGGTCTACAGACAGCTGATCAAAATTTTGGTGAAGAGGAACAATAAATCAGGATAATTTTTGGCACAGAAGATGCAGATCTCAAAATAAAACCAGCATGATGAGCATTTGATTTACAGCCCCTAGAAAACTCAGGGATGGGGTAACACATCCTTCTGTTGTAAGGGGAGGGTTATTTCACACAGATTTAGCTGTCTATAAAACTGGAGGTCTCTTCTATGTCTCTTTGCTGTTTAAAATCTCTGTACAGGAAGGCAAATATCTTTTATTCTGTGGCTGCTAAGAGAGAAAGGGCAAATTACCACAGGGAGGTACCAATAATGGTCCTGTAGTCGTGGGAGAAATTTAGACAGTTAGTTTAACTCAGCACACAATTTTTAAGCTGTGAAAATTATGTGAGAGGAATCTCATCCTGTATTTGTTGATGTTGAAAGGTGTTATGCTTAAATACGTGCTTCTGCAAAGAAGGGAGCCAACCTGCCTTTGTTCCTCATTTCCTGTATTAACCATGTCCTGAACTAGATAATATAGAATGTATTACTTACAAGCAATGGCTTTTATTAAAGGATATTTTCATGATGAGCATCAGTTCAGCTATCAGCAGGGTCTCCTAGTGGCTCCTATTATTTTGTTTTCTCCAGTTTGTACATGCAGATGTACATACATACTTCATACCAGCAGCTGTCTGTTACCTGGAAGGTGATGTTTGAAACCTGCTGTGCTCTGTAAAGTCTGTATTCTTGAGAAACTTTCTGCAATCATCATCAAGCTCATAGGGCTGCTTTCCCAAAGTGAGCACCTCCCACATTAAGACATGAAATGAAAGTCAAGAAATACAAGATAAGTCCTTTTTCCTGGAACAAGATACACAAGCAACATAAAAATGATCAGACTCTGAGAATATTGTCCAAAAAAAAGACTTATAATCGTGATTCTGTACCTGAATGTAAAACAACTCATACTGGATAAGAAGATTCATTTAGGTGATAAAGTTAGTTACAAAATATATTTAATGGAGACAATTAAATATATTGAGCTGAATTTTCTGCAGAACACATGCAAACATCCTCTTAAGTATGTGTGTGTACATACAGGGAAGGAAAAATAAAATGACAACTATAGGTATCTATGTCTTTATAAAATAATAAGAAAAAATTACTGATTTTTCTGAGTGGGACATATGCTTCTTTGGTATGGGAAAGATTTCCAAATATTTTAGAGTGTCAGCTGTATATATACCTTTAAAAGCTGGAGTACACAGAAACTGAACAATATCATAATAACTAATTCATAATTATGGCCTTGCAAGAAACAATTTTGCTTCTAACTGAATATATGTGATAAATATGCCTACCCTAAAGTAAATAAAAAAAGGGGAAATATTTATTTCACAATGGTATATAATATTGACTGTAATTTTCTTTTTCAAGAAATTAATGGGATCTTTGATTTCACTCCAGCTTGAAGACTGCTGGAGCATTGTAGTGTTGCAGTGACACTAAAATGGCATCCAAATCCCAGCTTTCCTTGATGAGCACATAAAAAACCCAGTATTCTTTGTTCTCTGACATCTGCTTTTGGGATATGAATACATCAGTTCTGTTCTTTAGCCCTTTAAAGGCTCATTAGTTACAAACAATCAAACAAGAACTGACTGATCCCACTCTCCCCTCGCTTCCACTGCATCAATGGATGGTGTTAAAATGAGAAAAATATCTTCTAAGGAAAAATAAAATTTCTCATTGAAGTTAATGCCAATATTGACGTTAATGAAAGTAAAGCCTGGGGCCAGGATTTAATCAATAGGAGCAAAAAGAAAAGTATCACCACAAAATCCAACTTCTGATTTAATTGGATATATTATAAACAACTTGTTAGCGACATGAATGAGTTGTTTCTCTGCCAGAGTGGTTAACACTGGGAGGCTAGCTGAGGTTAAAGATAAGAAGCAACCCAACATTCAGAACCACTTTTGTCTGCTTTATTCACTGTGGTTCAATGCCAAGAACAGTGGGTTGCCAATCTTTCATCAGTTTGACAGCTGCCAAAATTTTCCTTCTGGAGGAGCAGACCCAGATAAATGGAATTCAAGCCTGTTCACAAAAGGTTCCCTTTCCTTTGACACCTTTTGCAGACTTTTAGAAACACTGAACAGACTCCAGGGATCTGGAAATCACAGCTTGAAACCACTGAAGTAGAAGTTCAAATGTTTGAAATTCCTGGTGGAAAGTGATCTGCAAACAGATACACTTTTCATTGAGATACAGAGTCCCAGCTCACAGAGACTCTCTTCCACAGCTGGGCAACACTGATTTATGGTCTAGACAGACTAAAGATTTGACTTGATCTCCATTGCCAAAGTTTACCATGTTAAACACATATGTACCAAATGTGGAGGGGGCAGAGTTTCTGTTTGCCTAAATGGAGAATCCTAGGGCTAGAAAGACAACTATGATAGGGCTTGCTTGCATAAAAATACTGAACAAGAACACAAACTATAACTGCTTTTTTGTAGCCCTTCAGTGTGTTAAATTTATAACATTTCTGCTTAGCAAGGCTGATGCAATCCAAATGTAATGGCATATATACATACAAACTCACATGTCAAATTCCATACATACCAAAGGCCCATGCATCTGACTTGCTGCTAAATTTGGTGTGATGAAAAACTTCTGGTGCTGAGCATTTCTGTGGAAACTTGTTGCCTAGAGAACTTACACACAGCTTATCCAGAACATACCTAAAAAGCACAAACCAAACTTGGTTGTGACTGAGTTGCAGTGAAATACTACTTACTGCTTCTTAAACAGCATAAGGTTCCTAAACAAAGCCTAGGCAGAATCTCAGGTTTCCAAAGATATCTGATAGTGGCATTACCTATAATCTAGAACAGATCATTGCTATCAATTTGCCAGGGAAATAATGCAGAATCACAGGAACACCTGTTGTCAGGCCAGTCTAGCCCAGCTTTCTGCTTGAGTAGGGTTACTCCCAACATCAGAGCAGGTCAGCCACGGCTCTGTCTTGCTAAGTCTTAAAAGCCCCAAAAAACTGCCATCTCCCTGGACAGCATGCTTCACTGCTCCACCACCCTCCTGGAGAAACAACTTCTCTTACTATCCAGCTTGAACTTCCAAGGTGCAGCCTGTGGCCAATGCCTGCTGTTACATGACCTGGCACAGATAAGATTTCCTTGGCTCCATTAGCTTTGGAACTGTAAGTGGCTATAGGCAGCTTTTAGACCCCCTCTTGTTCCCCTCTTCTCCAGGCTAAGCAGCTCTCTCCCTCAGACTCTTCTCAGAAAACATGCTCCATAGGCTGCTCATCCTCTCCAACTTCTCTTCATTGAGGCCACTGATTAAGATGCTTGGTCCTCAAATCAGCTGCAAACCTTGTACTCAAAGTAAATGTTGCAGTTTCTTTACAAACATGACTAGTGAAATCTCCCAGCTGTGATTTGCCTTTAAGCCTTAACTTTTTGAGACAGCTGTGTGACTCTATTTTCTATTTTTTATTCTTATTCCATAATGACTTATGGTCATTAATGGAAAGAAAACACAAAGTGCTGTATCACACCCCTGACAGCCAGCTGCAGCTGATCAATGCCAGTAAACTGCATATCTACCAACATCAGAGCTTCTAATTGTCAGGCTCCCAATTCTTTCACCTGCCCTGTCATCCCAAGGTCAGATACTTTCACAGTAAGTTTGCTGTCAATCAAACAGTTCCTAGCAGCCTTTGGTGGAGAAATGAAAAGAGATGAGTGGAAAGAACACAAAGAGGACCAAATAACATCAGGTGTTTGCTAACAATTACTGTCCTCTAGAATTTCAGTGAATAATGACATCTTTGATTGATGCAATTAAGTTTGAAACTGTAAGGGAATAATAAGTTGCTCTCTTGTTTCACTTTTTGACTGTTGAAACATTCTGTAGCATTATCCCAGCTTAAAAAAATAAGAAAATGGAAGGTTGAGAAAGAGAGGTGAGAAACCCACATTCATCTAGAAAAACAGCAACAAAGCAAGAAACTAAACCCTGTCTTTTAAAAGGCATCCTACTCCAGGCCCTTTTCAGTAGTGTCAGAATTTACCAAGGCATCAAAAAGTGAAAAGCATTGATTGGATTATTTGCAGTGCACTACAAACAGAGTGAAAGGCAATTTAAACAGCTTGATTTATGAAAAGTTCCTAAGAAGCCTATTTCTGCAAATGATCACTTGAGAACATTTATCTAGGGCTGCATTCTCCGGGGGCGTGCTTATTAACTTCTGATACTGTTTGCATCTACAGTTTTCAGCCTGAAATCAAGCTCAAGTTTTACTTCTGCTTTCCCATGGTGCACAGCCAATTTTCAGGAAACTGACTTTATATTTACAGTTTGAATTCTGCTACTTAGGTTGTCTGATATTCCTGATTTCTGAATCAGTTTGTGAAAACTGGTGAAGTATAGATTTAACAACTTTGTTTACACATAGACAATTCTTTGAAAGCATCAACAATACAACTGAAATGCTACCTGAGGCAATTGCACCCCTATTGAAAAATGAAGCAAGTCTGGAACATAATTGTCAAAAATCTTCCAGCATGTTTTTGTGTAAAGTTAGAAGGCAAAATATTGCTACTGACTGAAGCATAATGCACCAGAAATTTGGTTGTGTTCACTGTTATTAGGCCAATAAAATAATATCGTATTTCCCCAATGAAGGAAAGCATTTTTGAAAGCTAAGTTTTGCATAAACTGTAGGTACAAGTCCTTGAAAGGACTGATCCCCCTCATCAAAAGCAAGTTGAAACACTTGCTTGCAAACTGGCAGATAAGTGTGAGGGGTTCCCATCATTAAGGCCACACTTTTGTGCTGCTAAATCCTGTTTCGGGTTTTGGCTATAAGACTGTAATTTTATCAATACTGAGTCTTCTTTTGATTGTCATCAATACCAAGTTTCAAAGAAATAAGCAGAAGGACACTCAATCCTTTTGAAATGGAGTATTTGAAGTCTGAGGTGGGATGATAGCCAGTTTCAACAATTTATTTTAGAATATTGTATTGATATTTGAAGAACAAAACTTAGAGAAATGTACAATAATTTCTATTTATTCTTTGATTATTCTATTTTTTTCCTGTGTTTTGGGAAGCTTAATCATCCCAAGCACTTTGTGCTGTGTAGTGTATGCTCAACATTATATTCCATCTATTTATTGACTGAATACTTGTCTAAAGGCTGTTTGGTCAGCTACCTAGGGAGTCATGGGAAGGGACCCTTCCTACCCTTTACCTTTCTGGAAGTATTTTGGATATCTGAGCTGTGAAGTGGCACATTAATTGCTGAGCCCAGAGCCCACAAGGGCAGGCAGCACAGTGTGCGGTGCTGTAGATCTGTCAGCTCCACTCTAAAGCAGAGTACCTTAGAATGTAGGATATCCTGGACCAGAAGGGACCCACAGGGACCATGGGGGCAGTGCAGGTTACATGTGGGGTTAGTGCTTGCTGCAGAGCTGCCCTGTGCTGAGCCAGCTGGAGTCTGTGCCCAGCAGAGCCCAGTGCTGGCCAGGGCAAGGGCCAGCCCAGGCAGTGCAGCGGTGGCTGATCCCCAGGGGTAGAACTGGCCAAGGTTAGGTCACACCCTTGCCTTCCCAGCACCACTTCTCCTGTGGGATACCTCACAATATCTCCCTGCCTGAACTGACAGCTCTCCAGAAATAGCACCAAAACCATCCTAACATACTTCCAGACAGCTAAGTTGTGCTGGTGGTAGTGTATAGGTTTGGGAATTTACTCAAAGCAGTAATTTTCAGTGGGGTAGTACTTCTTCTCAGGGGTTTGTACATATTTAATGCTTAACTGCTCCTTTTTTTACTAATTAAAATGCAGTACATGTCAAAACCTTGCATAGTGCCTTCCAGCCCTTGTGTTAGTAGATCAGTTAGTTGTTGCATGAGCTGCAATGCTCCAGCTGGCCAAATAACAAAATATGTACTCAATGTTACCAGGAAAACTGTTAACATTTGCCTCAGCCTGCTTTTCCCTCCTTAGCACCTGGGATATGCAGTACAGGCTCCCAGCCCACTGGAGGTTCCTGCAGCATACTCTATGAAATCTGATGGTTAGTACTTGTCTCCCAACAGTTACACCTGAAGCAAAAGACTTTCACATTCTGCCCTTGCAATGGTTCTACATCCTCCCTTCCTCCCCTTCCTTTTCTCCTTCCCTTCTCCCTTCCCCTTCTTCCCATTCCAGCTCTCATTCCCATTCTCATTCCCATTCACTTCCTTCTCTCTCACTCTTGAGACTCCTCTATTCCCCTACATTATGTGCCTGCTGCCTGCCATTGTTTAGAGGAGGCAGTTCTGGGCTCCATTCAGGGAGCCACTGTCATGTTCAAATTCAAAGAATGAAAATGACCTGAATGTGCCCTGGGGTCATTTTTAACACAATGTAGGGATTTTGTTGCTGACCAGTCACACCAAGCAGCGTGTCCAGGGCACACTCACAGAAATGCTGCACATTCACTGGATACTTCATAAGGAACCTTGTTGAATACAGACACTGTGTACATTCCTGCCCAGCTAGACTGATCCAGGAAAGCACCTTATTTTCCATAATTAAAAAAAGAATTAATAACTTGCAAGAAACAAAGAAGCAACAAGGTTGAGATTAATTTCAGTGAGCTTTAGGTTTTTACAGCATTATGTCCAGAAGAAGGAGACATGAATCATTTGATCTCCTTAAAGGACTACATTAGGACATGATGAATTATGCCTGAGAAATGTTTCTTTCCACTAAAGAGATGGTCTAGGAAAGTGGTTGTGGTGTCCCACAATAAATATTTAAAATTAGATGAGTACTACCCCAGCCCAGACATGAAGCAAGTTGTCTGCAATTTTGTTTTGTTGCACAGATACAGATTTATAAGTGGGGAGAAGAAGAGTTATTAACCTCCTGTCTCCTCCAGAGGCTGTAGAGCTTATAAGACCCAAGCACTGCCACATATAAGTGCCCTATCCACCACACTTAGTTTCTTTACATTAAGAATTAGATTCATATATTTTCTACTGTACAAGTATTTCTGAAATATTGACAATGTAAAAAGATTCTTGCTGCACTCTGTTTTTGCATTATTTTAAGTCTTTATGTGGTACTCCAATCCTAACTTTTGCTATCCAGCTTTACTTCTGTTAATGGTTTGCCTGCCTTACTGAGCTGGAAATTCTGTTTTTCAGAGTTCATTTAACAGCTACACCTCTATATTGCAGGGAGGAACAAAAAAACCTAGAAATTTCCTTGCTGTGAAGTTTGAAGGAAATTTCTGTCCCCTGAAGTTAAAACAGATCCAGCATCTTTGGGGACTGGGACATAACTGCCCTTCCCAATCTTTTGGCTACATTTGAACTTCATTCTGAACCTCTTGTGCAGGTGTAAGGAAAAGGACAGTGAGCCAAGGCTCCCAAAGGAAAAGGACAGTGAGCCAAGGCTCCCAAAGGATCATGTTCCATCAAAGTTCTCCGTGACTGAGTACCATGAAGACTGAGTGAGAGCAAGTAGCAAGCCACAAGAGGAAAACATGTTTACATAGCATATCCAAGAGGAAAGCATGGATAAGGCTGTGTCTCTTCCAGAAAGGTCCATGGACAAGTATTTCTGCAGTCATCTCCTTGTGCACCTGATTGTTCCTGTGGTGCTGCCCATCCTTGCTCCTGGTCAGCTGCCTCCAGTCAACACCCAGTGAGCACAGGGCTGAGCTTGCTCAGGGTCGTGTTCTTGTCTGGGTGAGCTGCTTTTACTCCACATTTGTATATTGTAAACCTGTCTCAGAGGATTCCTCTAGACTGACCTGCAGAAAAAGCCACGCTGGGAGCAAATAACACATGACTAGAGGTGAAAACAAAAAACCCAGAGTTTGAGGGGAAATGCACTCAGTGTGGCTTTGTTCCAAGCCTATTTTAGAGATGCATAATTTTTTAATTTATGTAGAAGGGGCATTTAAAAAAATATGACTATTAATTCCAAGTCAGCACAAGAATTTCTAACACTTCATAATACTACAGCTATTTGAAGAGCATCAGCATCCTCTAGCTACACAGCAGAGCAAAGACGACACAGAAACTGTTCTGTGGTTGCTCATACAGAAACAATAAAGGATACATAGGACCTTCTGACAGAGCAGCTGTTCAGACTGGCCATGGGATATACACCTGCATACCAACTACAAAGAGAAATATTTGGCTTTTTATTCACAAGCTGGTTTCTGAATAAAGTGCAGCAGACACACAAAAAATGCCAGACATTGTAAATATTTTCAAAACTGCTTTTAAAAGTCAGAGAGTAGATCTGGGACTTGTCCTGTATATGTAATTATTTGCCATGAGATTACAGGGAAGCCACTAGTTACCATCTGCTTCCCCTCATCAGTGGCTCTCCTTGCCCTAAATATCTGGGTTCATTCTTTGACATTGATTTTTTAGGATAACTCCTTAGAGGAGGATCCTGCAGCCCTAAAGTTCTGCCCAGGGCTCTATCAGAAGCTGTTTGCTCTGTCTCCTGCAGACCATGACAGAGCTGTCTGCCTTAAACCTGGGAGGTACATAGTTCTCCTCTAACCTTATTGTTATTATTATTATTATGTAACCCTCTGGTTACATAATATTTAAGTAAACTAAATAAACTGAGAGTTGCCAAAGGGAGAAACAATCCAAACATGCTCTGTCAGATCAGTTCAGGGAGAACCAATGAAAGACTTTTTAATAGCAGCTCCCTTTCATGAAGCATCACTTTAGTCTATAAGACTCATTTGTCTAAATAACTTTTTCTTTCCCTGAAAACAAATGCCTTCATGCCTTCAGATATCTGTGGGCAGTGATGTTCCCAATGACAATATCTATATTTATTGTCATTATTATGACAGCCATACATAGGATACCACTGCTGTAGGTACAGTGGACATGTAAAGTGGAAATGCAAGCTCTGCCCAAATCTTCTGGTTCTTATGAAGATGGGTTCTGTAAATTCACTCATACTTAGCAATACTCTGCTCTTCTGCCAATGTCAGTTTGCTGACATTGGAGTTTTCCCTGCAATGAAAAAACAATATGTTAAAATTGTGAAAAACTTGTGGCCTTTTAATACTTAAAATGGCTTATCAGAAAGATGGAGACAGACTTTGTACTAAGGCTTGTAGTAATGAGGCAAACAGTAATGGTGTTAAATGGAATGAGGCTAAATTTAGACTGGATGTAAGGAAGGTATTTTTCATGAGAAGGGTGGTGAGATGCTGGAACTGTTTGCCCAGAGAAGCTGTGAATTCCATCCCTGGAGATGTTTGAAGTCATGTTAGGCGAGGCTTTGAGCAACCTGATCTAGTGAAAAATCATCCTTTTCCATGGCAGGGACTAGATGATCTTTAAAGGTCCCTTCCCTTGTCCCTAAAACACAAACCATTAAAGGATTCAATGACTCTATGAAAAATTCCTTTCTTGGGTTAAAAGTAATGCTACATATACATTTTTTAGCAGTTATGCCATGGTCTAAGGTGAATATTTGAAAAAATTGACACATATGTAATTGTCTGGATGTTTTATCACTTGAACACTTAAAACAGCCTTACTCCTCCACTGTGCATTATGTTAAAAAGTAAAATATCCTCAGTGCAAGCCCTAACAGGTAATGACACTACATATCCCTTGAGTGACCTTAGGAGGAGATTGCATCTACCTTTTCAAACATTACAGGGAAGCTTTCCAAAATTGCACAACCTTAGACTTTCCAAACAAATGTCCTTAGCATGACAGATGACAGGAGTTCATGTGACAGAGAAAGAGGCCTCTAAAATAACCTCTTCTACTTCTAAAAAATAAAGATTGTTATTTATGATTCCTTTCACATGATAATAGAAGAGTAGAGATTTTTCAAGGAAATCTCTGAATTTTGTCCAGTATGGTTTATTATGAGAAAACCTGTTCTGTTTCATTCAAATAATTTGGCATATATCTAATGCTTAAAATGTCATATCATCTTACTAAAAAGGGAAACATGGATCTGATCTGGACTCCCTTTATCCTGCACTGGACTATTCACATACATACATACAAAAGCACAGGAGTGCTAGCAAGGCAGATTTAATGTTCAAATAAGAGTATGAAGATTGAAATCCCAGCATCATTGAAGTCAGTGACAAAACCCTACTGATTTAAATGAAACCAGGATGGTTTTTATTAATGTTTGAGTCAAGACGATAAACTTTATCTGATTCTAAGCATTTCAGGAAACTTTATGCTTAATACTCAGAAGGTTATTTAAAAAGAAAAATATTCCAGAAATGTTGCTTAATCTTTACCAGACTGGTGTGGAAAACATTTAAGCAGTAGATGGCTGCATATTGATTACCCTTGGCTTATCATCATTCCAAGGCAGCTTTCTCAAGCAAGTAGTTGGTACAAATCCTTCATTCCCACAAGATAAGCAGTTCCTGGTTTAGATATTGTACATGACTGCATCTTAAATTGGTCACTTAACACAGGAAAAGAGATTAATCAGAGAGCCACTTTTTAGAACAACACTAACAGAAATGCTCATGGTTAAAACATTTCTGCTTTTACTTACCATGCATAAAGATACAGAAGCAATTTGTTTTAGGAAATTGTTTTAGAAAATTGTGCTTCAATGAAGAGCTCTTTTTGCCAGTCACTGAAATGGTTTCTTCCTCTATGGTTGGTTTCATTGAGTGGGAGGTTGGAGCAGCTGCTCAGGGATGTCCTCGTGTGCCACCTCAGGCACTGTGATGGACGCCAGTGACTAATGCTGCCTGAAAACTACCCAAGGTTGAACACAGAGTCAGTAGGCAGGCTCAGCTCTCTTCCCTGCCCAATGCCAGATGAAATTGAGAAGCTGAGTGAATATGGACAGCTGAGCTACACTCAGACCAGCTGGCACGATGGCTCTGTGTTCTAGGGGCCACATATAGCAGGCATCCACAGATTTAAGGTGGTGGACTGGATGTCGTGCCCACCAGAAAAGTAAATGGGGAGAAGAAATTGTATATTTGAATATGGGTGGGCACAGAGGGATGAGTTCCTTCAACACAGATCTCAGTAGCATGAGAAAACTGATAGGTCATAAAACCAGGTGAAACAGATAACTCCTGATGTTTGTTCTGATTACATTAAAGAAATCGAGATCTTCAATCTTTTTTTTCAAGAATAATTCAAAGATTTTTTTTATAGTGTATATGTGACTTTTTCTTATACAATCAAGACTGCAAAAGTCTCAGTTTCTTGATCCAAAGGGAAAATACTGTAAATGTCTTGCCTTTCTCTGGATGTCTCTCTGCTCCTTCATCCATCTTAGAGCCCTGTAATCAGGCTCCATAAACAAAGCTGCCTGTATCATATATTTTTACATAACCATAAATGAAGATGCTTAGGAGCATATGTCAGCTTACCAATTGATCATTTTCTTTGAGTTGGTGGGGTCATGTGCTGCTTTCTTCATCCACAATTGTATGCAATCTTGTGAATTACCTCAACTTAAGTGGTTTTTTTATTGGTTTTCTTGTAATTGTAAACCTAATCAGGGAATTATGAGTAGATCAAGTAATTTCAGTCTGTTCCAAAGCAATTTGAACATCCCCTAGCTCAAAAATTCTTCTCTTCCACATTTCTTTCAAGCACACAAAATTAAACTCAGCTTGTATCCATCATGAGGCACACCAGGAACCTTATCTCTTCTAGGCAACTCCTGTTTGTTGTACTACCTTGGCCTCCAGTGAACTCTTGAAGCTGTTTCTCATTTAATAACTCAGAAAATGTGCTCTTTTCTGCCCCTGATGGATATTAATGAAAAATACCTTATTTTAATTTGCTGAAGGGAATTTCTCCATTTGTGAACCTCTAAAAGAATAATAAGCCTTCTGCAGGATAGGGATGCCCTGCCTTTGGGGAAAAGTCTTGCTAAAGCTAAATAGAGACTGAAGTGACACAGGATTTGTGCCTCAGCAGTTCTCACTGGTGTCCCATGCTGTCTGTGCTACTGCAATTGTAATGGTGCTGATCTATGGTTTGCACACACACAAGAGGCAACGTTTGTAAGGAGAGATTTTATCTTTTTATTCACCTGAACTAAATAATTGGAAAAAATGTATGTCTTCTGCATAAACAAGTTCTTCTTCAGGCACATATGAAGAATAAGGCCATTAGATATCTTAGCTATTGCACTAGGCAGTGTCTGCTGTAAATTTTATTCCACCTGCCAGCCAAGGATGGTAATGAAAATGGAGTTGTACAGAAGACAACAAGGCTTGTAGAGCAAAGTTTAAATCTACTGAGGTAATTCTAACATAGATCCTGAAAAGGGCCAGGACTGTCTGCAGTCTTGTATTTGAAGATGAAATATGTGGAAGACTTTGGTCATGGAACAAAAGCATTCTGCAGGGCATATGTACCCTTCCAAATCCCTTACTTTCCACCAGTCAGAATGATTTTCTTGTGATTCACAGTATTTATTGCTTCTGACAAGCTGGATAGCTGAATTTCCTCTGTGTTCATGGCTGCATTGAGCCACAGCCATATTCAGGGCTGACTTGTCTGGTGGCAGCCCCTGGGGCAGGACAGGCTTCTGTCACTTCTGATTTTGAAGACAGAGGAAATAAATAATAAGGTGATGCAGCACAGGCTGCAGTAAGAATTAACCCATGACATGTAGATGATCACTTATATCTTCAACATATATAATGATTAGTCAAATTAATTAAAGCTCAGAAGACAGGCACAGGCATGCAGTTTTTTCCTTTATCCAGTTAGGATGTATGAGGAAAACAGCCCAGCCACTGTTGTACACATGTGAGAGACAGGCAAGGACAGAACCAAGTTCCATGATAATGACACCAGAAGCAATTAACTCTGAGTGGAGACTGACACTGCTGTAATAGGAAGCCCTCATTACCAGAACTACAGGATAATTGACTTGTGTCACAGTCCTGCCACCTCTCTGAACTGTTACTCTGCACTTCCTGCACTCCGGACACCACTTGACCAACTTTTGCTTTACTGTAACTGTGATGGGTACTGTTGTATCAAAATATACCATCAGACTATTTTAAAAGTAACTTTGGGGTTCTTTTTTTTTAATGGCTTTTGATCAATAGCAATGTTATCATCAAGCACAACAAGCATTAATCAACTGTTTATAACTAATCACTGAAAGCAAAAAGCTATGCCAATTCTAAATCACTTCCTTTACATGCTTTTTTAATGTTTTTCTGCCAAGCATGTTGGATATAAGGAATGTCACTTCTTGGTGCCTAACTTTGCCCGGGCAGAAATGAATGTAATTGGTATGTGACTATGGGATTCATCTTAAGAGATTTTGACCCATGTCTTCACATGAAATATGTCATCCTACAGAAGTGTCTACCTCTCATTAGGGGTTGTTGAGGATGTCTGCACAAATGACTTGGATGAGAAGCCTGGCATTAAAGTTAGGTGACATCAATCAAGTCATTGGTAAAAGCCTATCTAAAATGAAGGCACTGAAATGCATTTAGAAATCAGGGAAATGTCAGACATCGTAATTCTTTAATTAAGAGGAGAGAAAACTACACTTGAAACACTGACAGCTAAGGATGAGAGAAAATAGGAATGACTTAGGAGAAAAGGCTGCAAATGCCACCTATTTATTTATTTATCACTAAAAAAGTTACTGTAATGCATTGTCAGTAAATAATGCCAAGTGTCCTTCAGCAGGCTGTGGTACCTTTAAATCAAGTCCAAATGACCATGGCATTGTATGTATGTTTGTTTTCCATTTATTGACATTTCTTAATTTAAGCAAGAAGAAAACACAGAACTGGGTTGAGTCCACTGAGCCAGAAGACACACATAATCTCTTCTGCAGACAACAGATCTCAATCTCATCTCACCGAGCTCCAATGAGATACTCGTTCTTTACAGAGGTATCACTCACAGAAGATCCTCTTCTCTTGACTAAAAGTAGATTGTTACTCAGTGAGTAATGCTACTTGATGGTTCCTGTTGGTCATATTTGACTTTGGTGGAAAGGCCTAACTGAGGGCCTGAGTTAGGCAGGACTCAAATCTTAGACTGCCTTTGTGGCTTCATGGAATTATGACTGAGTTGCCCACAGTTGACAGAAAGATGGGAAAAAATATAGTACAGGGATTAAACTGTTTCTTTAGAGCACCTAGTGGCTTTAGAGCAAATTCATATTCAGTAATCATATTTATGAGCTGATATGCACCTCTGATATTAGGCCTTTTTGAAGAGTAATTTTTGAAGAGTTCTGAAGATTAAATTGCTCCTTCAGTTTCCTGTGGTTTTTTTTTTTTTTTTGGACCTGATCAGATTTTCATCATCTGATGGAACTTTCATCTTTTTGTTTGAGCAGAAGAAACTAGAAAGCACTGGGAAAAGTAAATGGTGTATAGAATTACTATAATGGAAATGAATTTTTCTTTGTTCAACCTGCCAGGGAAAAGAACCAGTCCAAGATGAGTACAACTGTGTTCCATTGCTGGATGTATATCTGACTGTTGCAATATTCTGGACAGACTTCAGAATATTGTAATGTGTAAAGATTAATGTCCTGATTTGTGTCCATATATACAGCTTTCCATGTCCAAAGCTGGCTGAATGCCCCAGAGCATTTCCTGAGTAACTGAGTGGATCTTATTATTTCCTTTATGCTTGCAGGGGTATTATTGTGGTTTTCATAACGATGACTGTGCCACTGCCATCTACAGAGAGCCACAGGTGACAGCCTGAGATTCAGCTCTGATGTGTATAAGAGGAATGATTATTATCTGCAGAACTGCATTGCTATTATAAATCTGGAACATGTGCTGGATCATTTCAGCTTCCATAAGGCTTGTCCCATACATAACAAAGATGTTCACTTAGTGAACATAACAATATATACATAATTAAGAGAAGATACGTGTGTTCACTCAGTGAACATATCAATATATACATAACAAAGAGAAGATATGTGTGTTCACTCAGTGAACATAACTTATCAATATATACATAACAAAGAGAAGATACGTGTGTTCACTCAGTGAACATATAAATATATATGTTCACTGAGTGAACATATAGAGAAGAGAAAAAAAAAAGAAAAAAAAAAGAGAAAGAGAAGATGTGTGTTCACTCAGTGAACATATCAATATATACATAACAAAGAGAAGATATGTGTGTTCACTCAGTGAACTCCCCTCTGCTCTACTGCAGCCTCGGTCTGACCTACACGAACCATTGTCCATGGCAAGGGCAGTGGATGCCAGGCACCAGCAGAGGTGAAAGTGTTTCTCAGGCAGGAAGCTCCTGCTTCCTGTGGTTATCAAAGCAGTGAGGAAGTGCCCTCTGGCTCCCACGAAGGGACCTTTTGTTCCCAACTTTCTTTGTAATGGCATCACTTTAGGCACCAGCTCCTCTGTGGGAGATGAGAGGTATAATGTTGAACTGAGGAAAGAAATGGAGGCATCAAAGGTGCAGGATGTGAGCATGCAAAAGTAATGCCTTGTACAAAAGTGACACCTCAGGTCAGCTGGGAAGAAAGCAAGGGAGAAAGGCTTGCAGAGGCTGGAGAGGTGAGGGACATGAACTGAGAGGTAGGCAAAAAGAAGGGGGGATGGTGACACCTCTGATGATCAAACTGAAGAGATGAAAGGACAAAGTAAAAATGTGCTGAGAGCTTATAGAAGTAGCTCTGTGTCTAAATATAGACTGTTCCTCACTATGAAAATCAGTATTAGCCTTCTTAACCTGATTATATCATATGGCTTTGGAAAATGTAGTCAATTTGTTTTACCAGATGTGGCAATTATTATAGCTTCATTTACTGGACCTGTTTTAGAAATACCCATCAGAAAAATGCCATGTCCATGCTTTTTAAATTTTGCTTTCAAAAGATCTTCTCTGAACTCAAGCAGATAGTAGAAATGAATTATAAAGGCTTAGCAGAATCCAGAAGGTTCAGCAGCAGATTTGCATGGCTGATGATCTCTCCAGATAGACAAAGCATCTCCTGATGGAACCCAGGCATAACAGACCACAATATTCAAAACAAGTCATGCTGCTACATGTTCACAATGCTATTGCTTTCAAATCTATTAGAAAAAAAATGTCAAAAGTGTCTTTGTTCATAGCTTCTCTCTAAGGCTTTATTATTATTTCTTCTCAAAGCTCTATTTTACAGTTCTTGTGATTTTTATCTTCTGTCTCTTGACAATCTATGTGTCTCTTAAAGCCCTATCTGTTCGTATCAACTGCATAAATAAAAAATCCAGGTCTTTTTTCTTTACATTACTTTTTGATTAACAGAGAGAATCTGGGCAATAGACCCAAATCTAAATATACAGAAAAGATGACAAATTTTAAAAAGTGCAGGAAATGCAGATTTAAAAATCCCATTATTTGAAACACAACCTTGCTAAATTTGCTGGAGGCTTTGTAGCAGTGTATGAATGTGTGTGAATACACAGTCAGACCCTACTCTTAGTCCTTTTATTTAGGAGATAAAAACATCATAACTTAAGACACTCTGGTCTCTTCTCTTGTTATTGTTACCTCCTTCCCACCTACTAATATCAATAATTAAGTTGGGCAGTAAAACTAAGGTCAAAGATATCACTAATGCTGTAGCTTTTGTCCAGGAGGAGGAGATAGATGAGGAAATAAACAGAGAAGAAAATCTTCAAATTTACTTATATTCTTAACTCTGTCAGCTTTTGACCTTCTTGATCAAGCAACTGCTATGTTGGAGGGCTCAGGTCGAATTGAGCATAAGCAGTGCTTTTTGGCATCCTGGTGTCCTGATTGTCTCTGGCTCTGAAATCCTGCCTTTCTCAGGTGGACAGCAGGGCCAGGAGGTGCTGCTGGGATACCACACTCCTGGGTTTCTGACAGATCTGAAGTCTGGATAAAGTCAAGAGCACGTAAAGAGCTCAGATGCACCTCCCAGTTCATAACTTAGAGACGGCCTCTGTAAAGTTGGGCTGAACAGACATTCCTAAGAAGGCATTTGTACTCCTGACCCAAGCCCAGAAGAGACAGCCTGGGACTTGCCTGAAAGAAATGCAGTTTGCCACCATTTCTCCCCCTGCAGAGCAGGTATAGCTGTTCACAGGCCAGGCACAATGTTCACCCTGCACTGATTTCACTGAGGAGAGTGGTGGAGAGGAGATTTTGGGATCTCTAGGAATGGGGACTTCCTACACACTAGACAGCTAATTTTGAAGGTATTCCCTGATCCCTCTGGAAATAAGCCTTTGACTTAATGCACATTTTGGCTGCAGCCAGTATTGCTACCAGCCCTGGCCTTCTCATCCAGCTGGGCACACAGTTCAGCTGTGTTCAATTTTGTTCAAATTTTGTTCAATTTTGTTCAAATTTCATGTTCAGCTGACTTCAATTTTGTTGAAGTTTTTTTTCATTGACTCTTTTAGTCTATGAATCAGTGATTAAGAAATGCTGCTTTCAATTACCCACTGGTCACAAGCTCAAGGCTGTTTGGAGCCATCCCTACAGAGACAGTCTCCTGTGCTCCAGACATCTCTGTTAGCAACACCAGGAACTTATTTAGGAACAAATTTAGAGTAGACACTGCACATTATCATGCATGCATTATTATCTGACATAACTGAAAAATTCAATATGCAAAAATTCTCTTTTTAGTTATTCTCTTGGGTAAGCCATCCATGACTGGTAGTGGGGTATTTTCTTGCCCTTGCAGCTGACTGAGAGTTTCATGGCTTTATTTGCTGTTGTAACAAGTGATTTTGAAGCTACATGAAGCTCTTCAAACTACTATTACAAATCAATTGACAACTCTGGACATTATTAAGTATCCCATAATGACAGAACCTATGGTAATAGTAAATAAGCCAGTATCATTAATTTCAATTTTCAAAATTGATACAGGCAGTCTCACAATCATAAATCAAGTTCCCAAATGCTCACATCTGCATTTTGGATTAACTTTTAATTTTGGATTCATTTTTTTTAAAATTTTGACTGTAAATGCTTAAGACAAATCAATCTACCAATGTCCTACAATTTCAAATAATCAAAATTTAGAAGGCTGAAGCCCAAATATCCATTAACTGCTGTTCCCTCTACCAAACATGGTCTTTCACTGTTTAGCATGTACACAGACATGAAAGAACTCCCTTCTGAAAATATGGCACCTGTGGGGGTACTGTGGTACAAATGTTCCTTTCTAGGTCTATACAGATAAAATCCTGAAATAACTGCAACTAAATTGTACAGAAAATATGTCAGAAAAGCATGTTAAAAATAAATTATGCAAATCATTGTTTAGGAAAAAATATATTAATATAAGGGTTTAGCTTCTAAAACCTTATTTTTTTACACTCACCCATACACCCTCTTTTGCTCAATTTCTATTACTCCTACCTGTCCAGCTTATGGGACATCCTGACTAGAAGGGTCTTACAGCCAAAGACTAGGCTTAAACTAGTGATATTAAGAATAAAGACAAAAATAATTCCATCTGGTTTATTTCATAGGTAAAAATGTCACTAACTTTTTGATCAAATATGGCAGACATAATTTAGTGTTTTATTTCCCCTCATTATACTAAAAGCTACATTTTATAGCAGCTATGATGTTAAAAAAAGCTTAGCACACACATGAAAAGATATAAATTTAAATAATATAAATGTGAATTGTCTTAGACAAAGTGTCCTAAAGAACAGTTGCAAAAAAAAGGATGGCATCAAATATTTCTATAGTCCACATGCAAACTCTTTCTTTCCACTTCAGTTTTCCCACATTCATCCTCCAGCTTCTGGCTCGTGTTACACTAGGCCAGATCAAACACTCATTGAGTCCAGGAACCTGTGATCCAGAAACAAATACTGAGCAAAAATATCTGCTCCAGGCAGCTGTACAGTATCAGAGAATCCTGATGCAAAGGTGGTGCAGTTCTACCTAATACCTCTTGAGAATACTCTGAATTCATTGTTACCTTTTTAAGCAAATAACCAGAATCTATAACATCCTTCAGTCAGTATTACTACAGCTTAACTCCTACTAACAATATGAACAATCAGCTTTTTTGGCCTGTTTTCAGCCTATCTTCCTTCAATTCCTACCTGATAATTACTAAGATCTGCCTTGCTTTTTAGATCATGTTTAGTACTGGCCTGTCTCTGTGTGTGTCTGTGTTAGGTCAGGGTTTCATTTCCCTCATGTACCTTGCTGTTCAGTCATCTGCAGAGAATTTCAAATGCCACTTTACTGCTTTTGTGTGTTAGCCCACAGAGCTCTGGTTAAATGTTTACTCCCCCTGGTGAGTACACACCCATTGATCAATGTGCTTCCTGTCTCCTTATGCAGTGAAACCATGGAGCCCTGTGAGCTTTTCTCTTTAACACATTATCCATCCAATCCATTAGTCATTGTCAAGCCTCTCCTTTGACATCTGCTCAGCTCTCAACATCTTTCTTCAATTATAGTCACCAGAGCTAGACACAATATTCTCTTGGTGATCACAGCAGTGTCAAAACATCTCGAGTGCTTTTACTCAGGATGTGCCTGCTTCCATGTCCAAGGAGGCCCTTAGCTGCTTTGGCCACAGCATCACAGTAGGAATTTATCTTCAGCTCTCAGGATCCTAAAGTCTTTTTTAGAAACACTGTTTTCCCAGTCTCCCATCCTGAAACTATAGCATACACTTTCCCCTACTTTACTGAATTATGCTGTCCTGAGATAAATACACTAATTTAACATAAATG
This sequence comes from Urocynchramus pylzowi, assembly GCA_013397555.1. NCBI lineage: Eukaryota > Metazoa > Chordata > Aves > Passeriformes > Fringillidae > Urocynchramus > Urocynchramus pylzowi. The sequence goes on along the minus strand of VZRH01003987.1, from coordinate 1,350,873 downwards.
TGTCATTTGGTGTCACAACACTGCAAGAGGGAGAAGGAAAAAGAAAGATTGGGATGACACCTAGGATCAACCACACAGTTAAATGTTAAGTATCTGTCATGAGCTTGCTCTTGAGGCAAGGCAATTATTGCAGGGTCAAGAATTAAGGCACTATTCAGTAACCTGTTACTCACTGTAGCAGCCTTGTGATGGGGCAGTCTGTCACTGGCACTCCAGCAAGGAATCTGTGACCACTTCCACATCTGCTTGTCCCACTGCCCATAGAATTGGCATTGATGGAGGCTTCAGGAGGAACTTGAGTTGGCCATCTGAAACTGATGGAAGGCAGCAAATTTGAAGTTACACTTTGCTCATGACATTTAGTTTTTGAACAAATATGCTTTGTGCAGCTGCATCTCCTGATACAAGGCACAGCCTTGGATTTCATGAATGTGGCTCATATGAATGGTAATCAGAAAGTCAGGGGGGCAGATCCTGCTCTTGGCATTGACGCCAAAAAAGAGGAGTGGAATTAAAGAGAATTAAAATAAGAATTTTATGTGCTCAATTCTGCTTTAAAATAAATTATAATCAAACAGATATATTCCAGATAAAACCAAATCAAGTATCTGATAGATTTGTGAACATGAAAGAAACAAGACTTGATTTAAATTCCATTACAGTCAATTAAAATATTTCAGGAAAGTTGCAGCTTCACCAATAGGGATTCGTCCTTTCTTTGCTGTAAATATCTTAGAATCACAGAATTGTTTAGGTTAGAAAAGAGCTTTAAAACCATTGTGTCCAACCATAAAGTATCAGTATCACTCAGCAATATCAGGTTGGGACAGGGAGACAAAGGATAACCTTAGGATAACTGACATATTTCACAAGAAACATAAATGAAACAATTTTCATGGCTAACCTAAAAAAAAAAAAAATAATTGTCTTGCAAGAGGCATTGTTTCCTTGATATTCACTATCTTAACAAATTGGATTTTCTCTATCCTAATTCACCCCCCTTCACTTCCTTCTTCCTAAGGGAGACAAAACCACAGCAGATTGTGAACTAATGTTAACACAATATAAAGTATTACAGTTGGAAGATTGTGTACAATGTACAATTTTGTGCTTCAAGATGTATAAGCCATAGCTTCAGGTTAGTCAAATTTTAAGAGAAAGGTAGCAAGGAATCTCCTTGGTGCCCTACCAGCATCTAATATGTGGATTAAATTCCTTTCTAAGTCAGTTACAAGACTCAGCCCTACACCTGAGAAAGAATCTGCTGTAGCTGCAGGAGGGCAGGGAAGAAGGGGGTAATAGGAGGAAAACAAGGAGGGATTAAGGAGGGAAACAAGGAGGGAAAACACCTTAAGTGTAAGCCAGAAGCCTACCTGTGGCATTTGTAATTTTGGCAAGGTAACGGAGTTTACTCTCAGTGAGCTTCCTTGCAGTTATGTAATGGGATGTAACTCACAGCAGGAGTTCAAATGTATGAGAAGGAGCAAAAAAAAAAAAAAAAAAAATTAAAATAAGTTGCCTGGAACATATATTCCCAATGAGAGATATTTTGAGTGAAAAGCCACCTTTTTGTGATATATAGTCATTCCTTAGGAAACAAGGATAGTTTAACCATCTGCTTTGTGCAGCTGAGTGATGAGATTCTGCACTAATTACACCTCATACTGGAAAATTCTGAAGCCAGTTATTTACATCCGTTGAGAGCAAAGCCTCAACAAGGAAAACATCACTATCCAAGGCAGTGTGTAAGCATATGCCAATGTTAATTACTTGCTTTAGTCCTCCTTGGAAGGACACAAACAGATGCTCAATGGTAAGCACAACTGTAGGAGTTGTTTGGAATATAAACATTCTTAAGCCAGGGAATAAGTGTTTTCCTGAAATGAAACTAGGATTTGATACCCTATAATTCAACTTAAAACAAAGTACACCTGTTGTTCTAACACATAATATCTAATCAAGTTTCAAAGAAGAAAATGAGAGCAGCACTGGAAAATCTTGGAATAGCTCATTTTAAAAATATATTTCATATGCTTTGTCATATTCATAATCAGAAGTGTTTGGTTTTGTCAGGACTTTTCTTTTAAATGATTGGTGATATTTTACTTTTGTTGTGACCTCTTAAAAAGTTCTGCTAGAATTTTTTTCTTCTCCATTATATTTCCTTTAAATAACATCGCATTTACTTTTATTGCCATTATTGACTAACACTATTTATTACTACTATTTGATTACCACTATTAACATAAAATCAACAACTATAGAAACTGTAATAATGTACATATAATAATTTTCTTCTATATGTTTTATATGTGGGCAAAGGAGGAATAGCCACCCCACTTCAGGAAATTTCTCAGACATTACAGGGCAGGTGCTTGCCCTGACCTACTGCAGCAGTAAATGGTATGAAGTTAGAAGTTAGTTCATCATAGTTAGAGAAGCTGTCATAGCAATTAAAATATCAAGTTTGACAGAAAGTGTAAAAAACCTTGTCATTCCCACTGAAGTTCATGAGGCTCATAGAGGTGCAGGAGGCCATGAAAAAGGATGGGGGAGATGGAACTTCAGCTACTTTATTTTAAAGCACTACTTGCATGTCCTTTTCCTGGGGTTGTCACAGTGTGATCTTTACAAAACTTCTTAACCTGCTGGTGCTTGAATTAATCAGTTAAATTGCTTGAACTGCCTGGGCTGATACCATTGAGCATGTGAGACCAGGTGCCTCATCCACATCAGCTCTAACACTGTGACCACTGAGACAGAATCAGCTGAAGCCACATGGAATGACTATAACCTACACTTCGTGGGGCTTAGAAAATAGGCCAAATACTTCCATTACTACTTGTAGAAACACTAGCAAAACAGTCTCTGGGTTTGAAAAAGCTGTGCCAAGAAATGAGTAGAGACAAAAGGATTATCATAATATATAATTTCATTTAAATATTAGAACCTTGTGTTCTTTAAACTGTACCTTGCAACACTTATTTGTTAATAAATAGTATTAAAATGCAGGGAGATATGTTAAATATATCAAATACAAGTTATGAAATAGTAAAATCCTACAAGAATAATTTTATATATGTATATAATATATATTCATTTATATTTATATTTATATAATAAAATTTTAAGTACAGTTAAATATAATAGTTAAAATTGTGTTTTCTTGATAAAAGACACCTGCTCTTCATTCTAAGGTAATTAGCTGAAAAAAATATTCTGTTCAATTTAGGTTCCTGGTGTCTGTGGATATGCCCTTGCACAGTAAATGACATTCTGTATCACCCTGTGATCTAAAAGCATGCCTTCTGCCCCTTTGTCTGTGGGCCTGTAGCAAGCACATGACCTAGTTCTAAGGGTGCAATAGAAGGTTAAAATTGCAGGTTAAAAGAAACACCTAAAAGACTCAAAAAAGCCTATACACCCCTTGTTTCTCTGAAACAGAATACAGAGTATTCAGCTTTTGAAGGAACAGCTGCTTACACTGCAGCATGTATAAGCCACTTCATTACTGCAGTGCTCTGGCTGAAGTTTAAAAAATGTTACCCAGATTTCGACTTCTCATTACAATTCAAGAAAGAAAACAATTTCAATCTCTAAAAAAAATCTTGACAGCGAAACTAAACTATTTCCTGTCCAGATCCACTGCACAATGGTCTTCTTTTTTCACTTTTGGAGAAGAAACCACAATAGCAGAAATTATGCCAGATGAAATGTTCAACTTTTTTTTTTTTTTTT
>VZRH01003987.1:1322568-1347068 GCA_013397555.1 Urocynchramus pylzowi | reverse complement strand
TTTTTTTTTTTTTAAATGAGGTTACAGGTCCAGGAATAAAATATGTCTGTGTTGCACTGCCTTTTTCCTGCTCAGGCTGCCCTTCCTCTGTGAGCAGAGCCTCTTGTGCTGAGTCAGGTTGTGCTTTCAGGTTGTGCTGAAGGGCATGGGTGATTCTTTAGGGCAGAAAGTGCAAAGAGTGGCTTGTGCTGTTTACAAATTTCTGCAAGATGTGTTAACCTCCCTTTTATTCTGGATGTAGCTCAATTCCTTCAACTGTGAAATCTAATTTCTCCCTGGAAGAAAATAAAAAGCCATGTGGAATCAGCGTAAACGTTTGTTCACTATGATTTGAAGAGACATGACAGATCTAAGGATCTCTGATTATTTTTCCAAACTTGAAATTGTACTTGTACTGAGGAGAGTTGCATTTTCTTTGCCTTCTGTAACATAGGGACAAACATAAAAGGTTTGTTCCCCCAACAGATTTCAAAAGCTGGACTTGGAAACTTTTCCTGTCCTTCAGAGAGATGGTTGTTGTGAGACAATTTCATAGAATCATAGACTATCCTGAGCTGGAAGGAACACACAAGAATCACTGAGCCAGCTCCTGGAAAGTGGCAGAAGGGCCTAGGACATCCTGGAGGTTAGAGGTACTTTCTTTAACATTCTCTAGCTGCTGCTTCTGTTTCCTTCTCTGGCACAGTGCTTTGGATATGGTGGACACCTACAAGCATCTTCTGATGGCAGGGTACTCTGGCTCCATCCCCCCTGGTAAGCTCTTTGCTCAGGAGAGAGAGCAGCTGGAAAACTAAGATGGAAAGGGACAACAGTCATAACAGGGGAAGCTTGGAGAAGAGTCTGACTAATCTATGGTGGCTGGAGAAATAGCCCTGTCAGAAGCCCAGAAATGGTGAGCTCAGGGTGAAGCTCCTGACTCCCAAACACATAGAAACGTGTCCTCCACCCAGATGAAGGGAACAAACTGGCTGGGAGGTGCTTGTCCTTGTGGCTTGGCTCTGCAGCCTCAGCAGCCCCAGCCAGCAGGGGTGGGCTGGGGAGGGGGTGAGTGTGGATGGCGAGGAACCAGGGCAGGATGGTGGGGTGGGACAGAGCAGGGACAGTGACAGGGCTGGGGGGGCAGGGGGGGACAGAGCAGGGACAGTGACAGGGCTGGGGGGGCAGGGGGGGACAGAGCAGGGACAGTGACAGGGCTGGGGGGGCAGGGGGGGACAGAGCAGGGACAGTGACAGGGCTGGGGGGGCAGGGGGGGACAGAGCAGGGACAGTGACAGGGCTGGGGGGGCAGGGGGGGACAGAGCAGGGACAGTGACAGGGCTGGGGGGGCAGGGGGGGACAGAGCAGGGACAGTGACAGGGCTGGGGGGGCAGGGGGGGACAGAGCAGGGACAGTGACAGGGCTGGGGGGGCAGGGGGGGACAGAGCAGGGACAGTGACAGGGCTGGGGGGGCAGGGGGGGACAGAGCAGGGACAGTGACAGAGCTGGGGGGGCAGGGGGGGACAGAGCAGGGACAGTGACAGGGCTGGTGGGGCAGGGTGGGACAGAGCAGGGAGCAGGGCAGGATGGGGGGCTGGGGCAGAGGAACAGGCAGTGAGGGGAGCACAGCCTGCAGCAGGCAGGGGCTGGGCCTTGAGCAGCTGGTGGGGAGGTGACAGGGGCAGGGACAATGGGCAGGGCTCAAGGTGGGCTCCAGGGAGGCAGGAGGGGTGTCAGGCAAAGGCAGGTGGTGGGCATGTGTCAGTCAGGGTAAGCTGTCAGAGTACTGGAGTGCTCCCATTCTGCTGCTTGGGTATCTCTGAGCAAAGACCCCATCATCTCCCACCCCCTGCCCCAGGAGCAGGCCTGCTGGTGTAAGGACACTGCAGCAAGCTAAGCTGGCATTCCCTGTGCTAAAGAAGGCCAAAGATCCCCTTTGTTTCATAGAAATACCTTTTATTTTTATTATAACTTTTATTATTAATGCTTTTTAAAGGTGTTCTTTCAGTCAGGCTGAGAGAGAGATTTTTCCTTCATTTCAGGTGAACTATTTCATCTATCTGAGCTGTTTCTTCAGAGCTCTCAAATAACAGAGAATTTGGAGTATTACAAATTTTCTTTTTAATTCCAAATAAAGTAGATGTAGAGGGCAGGAGCTACTAATTCTATGACTTCCAAGTTGTGGATAGACCTGCAAAACCAATCATCTCTCATTATTTACAAATTCTATTCACCTTCCTGATGAGACATAAAATTTTAAAGTTTGAATGTTTTGATAAAATGACCTTTTTCAATCCACCACACTTGAAGTACATTTTAGTTAATTATACCAGTTGCAAAACACTATCTTGATGTTTATATGTGTTTTCTTGGTGTTTTATTTATGATTAAGGTGATTTTAACACAAACAGTGCATGAAAAGTGATCTGAAATTAGGAAGGTAATTTATTTTAGTATGATAAAAATGTAAACATAAAAAAACCATCTTCTTGGTATTTGTTTTAGCAAATCATATTTAGGCTTAAGACAGGTGGGACAGGTTCCTGATCCTGGTGTAATGGAAACCAGTGAAAGATAATTCAAGTACACATGGAAAATAGTCCTAATAATCTTAATGTTTTCTGCCTTCTAATTTTAGCACATAATTTTAAATTATATTTTAAATTATCCTGTATTTCAGCCCTCACTTTTCAGAAAAAAGGGGATAATGTCTTTTTCCTCACATGACAAGACATGCAAAATCTTTGCAATATTATACTTACTGGTTTGCATTTTAAGTGGCAGTCTAATTTCACTCTATGCAGCAAAATCATCTTCCTCCCTGCCCCTGAAGCTCTCTTGTTCCATCAGTCTTTTGTTCTGTGCAATTAAAAAATTGCTGTGGGACAGAACTTATGTATACAGGGTATAAAACCAGAAGTACTTTGTGGGGACCTGTCACAATAATTATTTATGAAGGGGTATTAGTGGGATCTAGCCTCAGATCCCTAAAGATATGATCAGTGAAGTGTGTTTAAACATGCATTTCATTTACTCTGCTTTAGGATTAGCTATTTGTTTACAACGTGCCAGATGAGTTCTTTGTGAAATGGGACACTACTCCACAGGGTGGCCAACTGCAATCCCACTCGTTTGTGTCAGGATGCAGTTGCCCAGAGCTGGACCTGTGCTCTGAGGAGGAGGTTGAATTCAATGACCCCTGACAAACTGGACTGTTCTGTGGCTGCTTTTGATGGTTGCTAACATTGTGCAAACAGTACATCTTGCAGGAATAGGTGAGAACCTATTTTCTTGTTTGAAGGTCTCATAAGTCCTGCCCTTGGTGGCACAAGGCTGCAGCTGAGGTCCAGACTTGCCTTACAGACATTTAGGAAGCAGGAATACTCTGGTTCTCTCATATGAGCAGTATTCTACTGGTTTTGTGACCCAAACTCCCTCTGAAAGCAGGATGGATTTAACATATCTGTTATCCTGTTAACCTGTCTTTAAATCACTGAGATTTTTGCAAAATTTCTTAAGCAGTCACCTAGACAAGTAAAGCTAACAATGTAAATTATATACATCTGTATATATCAGGTGTGAAATAATACCTTCATATTATTGCCAAGCAATCAAAGTAAAAGATGTCAAATGACCATAAGATTGAAACCAAAAGTCATTGGAAGGCTTTTTTTTTTCATAACACTTAAATTTTTTTACACAAACTTGAAAGCTGGTTTTAACATTAATGAGAACAGATTATTTTTACATACTTACCTGGTTTCAGTAGCAGGAGATTAAGCAAACCACGAAATGCCTTGGGATTGCTCTATCAAGGTTTTAAGTAAGACAGACCTAAGCATGTGTGTAGCCACCAGTGTTGGCTCTGTGCTGAAGAGCAGGGCTGGAACAGCACACCAGCAACAGTAGTATCAAGTTGATTGTGAACTGTCTGTAAAAACTAAAGATAAATATAGAAGAAAAAGATCTGTGGGTCCTGCTTGGGTATATTTCAGAGTGCTGAGAACTTGCTAATATCATTGCAAAGATCTGTTAACCCTTTTGAAAAGTCACAGAAACCAGAGGATTGTGGAGAGGAGAGGAGAGGAGAGGAGAGGAGGTTTGAGGGAAAATAATTCTATTCTTCAAATATTAAATCAATTAAATATTAAATATTATGAGGTATTTCTGGAGAAGGTGGAGACACTCTTCACAAAGATGCACAAGGACAGGGCAAGAGGCAGCAGACAAGTTGCCTCGGGAAATTCTGTCTGTATATAAGGAAAAAGTACTTCACTGTGGAAGGAGTTATTATTGAAATTGTCCCGAGTGGGGGTAGAAACAGCCGAGGCAAAGGCAGGGCCGTCCTTGCGGCCGGAGCTCGGGAGCGGAGGCGGCTCCCGGCCAGCCTGTGCTTCTCGGGAGAGCCGGGAGGTGGCACGGCTCAACAGCAGCGAGGGCCTGCAGCGGCTCTGAGGCCTGCTGCTCACCGGGGGAAACGCCGAAAAACCCACCTCGAGAAAGAGAAAAGGGCTCGACAAAAACCAGTTCTACTTCGGAGAGGGCAAATAAGCATAGTTTAAGAGAAAACTTTGCTTTTTGGACCGTTTTGTATCAAAGGTGTGTTGTGTGCCTGCGTGCCCGAGCCAGGTAACACTGCTCTATTCTGGCAGCCCTTCCTGGCATAGGGTTACCCTGCAGCTTAATGGTGGCCTTCCTTGGCTCTCCTTCCCTGACAGGGAGGCCCTTTGGCAGGTTAAGGAACACCAAACAGCACCTACAGGTGCTTTATGGGCAGGCAGCTCCAGTCTCACGTTACACACACACTGGGTGAATGCAAGGCATCGTCCTCCCACAGAGCAGGGCACTACAGGCTGATCCTCAGGAAAGTTAATCACCAGTCACCAACGGGACCTGGACTTGGAACTCTGAGGAGAGAAGGCATTGGAGACCTTGCTGCTCACCTGTTTAGCCCTTATCTCATTCCTGGTATGTGTCTGAGGAGTTCCTGGGAAACACAGATGCAGGGAGCAGGCTGCACTCTGTGTAAGATTATCTTCAAGTGAATAGAAAAGGTTGCTAGAGATGATTAGGCTCCACCTAATTTTGTTGTTGATTTGGTCTGCTGTTGGTGTTATTGTACTCTGATAGAAGCCATACATATATCACAACCAATGCAAAAAGTCTGACTATTTCTGTTGATGCAAAAGAGTTCTGGTTGAGCAATATTTGCCTTGGTAAATAGAGATGGATGAAAAAGTGACTGAATGATCACAATGTACCATGTTCAGATACATCCAACACAAGCTGAGAGGTTTTCCCAAGCTCTTTTCAGCTTGTATGGATACATTACCTTAATCTCAGGAGGAACACATGGAAATGAGCAGACATGTAATGTAAACGTTTTTTATAAGCTGATGACTACTCACACCTGAGGGCTTTGGGATTAGTGTCAGTTTAAAAAAATTTAGCTGAGTGCTTGAAGTAAAAGCTGATTTATATTTTTAATGATGGATTTATAGTATTGAAATGCCATTGCTCCTAATTACAGGACAAAGAGGCAGGTCCAAACCAAGCAGTTCAAAGATGTTTAATATGATGACATAGAATATATTTTTATGAATGTTTGAGGAGAACAATGTGATCTGATGGAAGTAGTATTTGATATATTAATGGTGGTAGTGGGGTTAATTTGATGAAACTTGTATAAAGTTAATTCAGAAACAAATTTTAAATGACTTAGTGTTAGCCCTGGAAGCCCACCCTTGTAACAAAGTGGTCGGAGTATTTGTTTTGAGGAGTGGGAGGAAAAGGAGCCCCTTTCCTTAAGTTATTTCTTTGCCAGGTTTGGGAGAGAATTTGAAACGTGGTCCTGTGGAGCTTGTTTTGCTGTAGGCTGCAGGGAATTCAGGGTGGTTTCTTCTGGTCTTTGAAACTGCTTCTGTGAAATATGTACTGGATTAAGAGATGAAACCAAAACCTCCCCAAAGAATTTGTTAATCACCATCACAATGTCAGTCTCTATCTCTGTGGCCTGTAGTTGCCTGGGTACTGGAACTGGTGGGAAAGGATGAAAGTAATGGTTCTCCTCCTTTGCTCAGAGCAGGAGACAAAGCTTTAGTTCAAACTTTTACTCACAGTGAAGCAGAGAAAGAGAGTGAGCTGCACTCTTCTGCAAAGCTCCCAAGACTGCTATGCAGAACATTAGGGAGATTTTGGGTTTGTTTCTGCATCCTAATGAGTTTAGCCTCATGCATTACAGAAAATACCAACAATGACAAGCTTAAGAGGATTGTGTCTGGGGTTTTTAAGGTTGTCTTTTGCCAAAATCACTGTTTAAAAAGTTTTGTATTAACAGAAATGAATTTTTGATTTGATTTAGCCACAAACCCAGGGATCTTGCATCTTGGAAATACCATAACTGCATTAACATGATGCTTCTTGGCAATGGCAATTAGCCCACGAATAATGAGTTTCTGATGTAGTTACTCTACTGCTTGTTCTGGAGCTTATTTATTGTGTGACAGTTTGAAGATCTTTGTGCCATATTCCACTGCTCAGTGTTAGGGTGCCCTCAGTCATCTTAATGTCTTCCTTATGTTTTTTTCATGCTTTCACTCTGAAAAAAAATGACTGCTCCCTTTCTTCTTAATGTTTAGCACTTACTGAGTTTAGCAGACAAGGTGGAGCTTTAAAATTCAGTCAGTTAAATGAATTGGTGGAAATTTGCTGCAGCAGAGGCTGTCTGGTGGCCAGAAATGAAAGCAAAATGGAGAAGAACAGAACATTTCATTCTATCTTCATCAGAAGACAGCCTGTAGGATCTGTTGGGTCACTTAACACTTAACTCTGTGCTGAAGCAGGGAGCTCTTTGCCCTGGGGGTGCTGGAATTTCAGAAGGTTTGTTTGTCATCAGCCTGATAATGTCAGAGCTCTGACACCAGGACCCAGCCATAGCAAAGGGTCGTGCAGAGTAACATATGGTTATTTTCAGTCTAAATTCCCTTTGAAGTAAAACAAATGCCATCAAATAAGGCTCAGAGTGAGGACAGAAAAGGAGGAGGAGGAGAAATAGGATGCATCCTCAGAGGTGGTTCAAGACACAGGAAACAAACACTCCCTGTGGATACACACACTCTTCCTGTGGTGTGTGTACCCTTGTGTAAGGATGGCAGTGTATGTGCACAACAGCACCCCTTCCTAGAAGAAGAAAAAAAATCTTAGTCTGTCCTTTAACCTGTGTTTTCCTCATCTTTAAACTGTGTGAAATGACAAAGTAATTGATAGGGCTTGGATGTGCTCCTGTTTGCTGAATTGAATCTTTGGATGTGAACTTAGTGCAGGCAGGGTACACTGGTGTAACTGTAAAGGAGGGAATGCTGACATCTAAGTAAAAATGCTCAAAGAGCTCAGAGGTGGGCTCAGGGTTGATCAGGTCTAGGTGAGGTAATATATAACCATAGAGTAGGCCAACAAAACTCTTATTCCTGAAACCACAGCAAGGAACTCCATTATTGCTCAGTTATTGCTCTGCAAAATAGGCAGGATCTATCCCTGGAGTGATACTGCTGGTTTTGCTTCATTCCTTTATGAAACACCAGTTGAAGAGGTTAAAGCTTAGATTTCAATTTATGGTATTCATGTTTTTCCAGACTTTCTGTGAATGTTAACAATCAAATTTTATCATTCTTATTGACTCTCCCTGGACTACATCAATGTCCTTTCTCAAAAAGGCAGCCAAATATTTCAAAGAGGATTATAAATGTTTTAAAAGAACCAGATTTAATTCTGTTTATTTGTAGTCATTTGTTGGTGTTGATGGTTTCATGAGTCTTCCTCATACCCAGGCCCTCCCTATGTGTTTGTGTAATATAAGAGGTTCAGCTTTCATGATGTGTGCAGCAAATTTAGGAAGCAATTCTGCAATAATACTGAAATTCTAAATGAGGTTCAGCAGGTACAAACCCATATGAAGTTGAGAGAAGAAAATTTGCTGAATCTCACACAAATGAGAACTGTGCAGTGCAGCAGAATTCTTGTTGATGAGGTTTGAAAGAAAGTGCAACATCCCACTAGCTGGCTTATTGGAGCTTGAATTGTGTTCGAGAGTTGAGCCTAAGTTGCATAATGTCTTTGTCAAAACAAAATGTTTGCATTTGTAAATTTGTTCTTTGGAAGAATTCCTGCCATATTTTGCATTGCACATGTTCCAACCAAAATGCTGAGATACATGGAATTAGTACTTAAAAGGAAAGCAACTTTTATGACCTATTCTGAGTCAAGTATGAACCCTGTGATTCAGAGCACTGAAACCTTGAAAGATATATTGAGCGAGGGGCCAGTCACTAATGTACCAGGCCATGCATTCTTTGTATCCAAGACAACCTTCGTTTTTCAGATATGTCTGCTTTATGGGAAGGGCTGCAGTAAGGCTAAATGTTAAATCTCAAGATTCAGAGATAATAGCAAGAAAAAATATCTAGAAAGGGTTTCTTGATTTTATTTTTAACTATAGTGGAATTGTGTAATCTCTTATCATTTGAATAACTTATCAATGATTGGTCAAATTGCAGTTCTTATACAACAGAAATACTAGCTGTCTGATACCTCTGCATCTGAAATTTACAGATTTCACTTAAAAGGAATGATTTCACTTAGGAGATGAAAACCAGATTCTGTGGAGAGAGCAGCCTTTGCTGTTGACTGATCTCAACACTTCCTGGTGCACGTGTCCTGGAAACACATGGAGCATTGGTGGAGACAGCCTTGGCTGTAGCTGCTAAAGACTTTGATAATACTGCTTGTAGTCTGAAAGGTTTCATATTTTTCAGGAAATGGTGGTTTCAAACGAGGAGTTTCTTAGCATATCAGGCTTCCAATTTAAACCAGGGAACCTTGAGAAAGGTGCCAAGTGCAAGGCCAGGTGCTGGATTCCCACTCTTTTCACATGCCTATCCCCCTTCCAAAGATCCAAATTGGTTTAAATTTGTCTTTGTAAAAGTGCTGGTTCTAGAGGGAACATATATCTGAGACCTAAACAGCATGTAAATAAAATTTACTTGTGTTTGAAATCCAGACCAAGGCATTGAATTTCAGCTGTCTGGGAATGCAGAGCTGGTTTTCAGACTCCCATCTCCTGCAGGAATGTTGTGCCCTAACCTTGTGCAGGTTTACACAGCAGAGAAGTAGCTCTGTGTTGGAAGAACTTCAGCCAGCTGTGCAGAGGCTGATACAGCCCCAGAGCAGATGCTGTGCAACACTGGCCAGAGCCTCGTGTGCTGGAGCAGCTCGCTGCTGGTCACAGACAGTGGCCACACTGCTAGGGAGAGGCTGCTTACCTCTTCCTGCTTAGCCTCCAATTAACAAGGAACTGGCTTCTGGTTAACTACAGGAAGCTGAAAACATGGGAAAACAAAACCAAATCTGGCCAAAACAACTGGTGAACGTTCGGAACAAAAACACCATTTCTAATAGCAGGCCTTTTTCTAAATGACTCTCATTTCTGAAAAAGGAAGCTGAGGTAAAGGACAAAATGATCTGTGCAGGGTCACTCAGATTGCTTTCTCCTTGGCAGAGGCTGTTGGTTGGTGGCTCACCTTCTGCTCTACTGTTTTGACTCACTGGAACAGCAGAAGTGTCATCAGTTACTGCCAGGCTGTTCCTGTGCGTTGCGTAAGGTACGCTGGCTCACAGAGAACTCTGGGGAGCAGCACAAAAGCTGGCACAAACAAGACAGCAGGGAGTGTGCAGCTGGCAAGAGCAAGCTCTTGTGGTAGCTCACCACATGTCATGACACTGCTTCTGACACAGTGCTGGTGGCAGGGCGTGGCAGAGGAGAGCAGGTGTTCTCACTCTTCTTTAATCTGTTTATTCTCTCTGGGAGTAGATAAAGCCAATGGCCTCCCTTTTAATTCCATCATCTTTTGCTTTGTTGTGGGCACGTGTGTGTATAGAGAGAAAACCTCCTCTATTTTGAGTTGCTTTCACATTATATTGACAGGAGCAAGTTGATTATCTTTAGGTGAAACCATGCACAAATTGGGGGAAAGCAACCCAGTGTCCTACCTAGTCAAATTTACACAGGAGTATTGCTGGTAGATACCAGTATAGAACTTTGTGTTATTGTGTCAGTCCACAAAGATGTGAAACCAGCCCATTAACAAATGATTGATTTCATGCAGCATTTTTCCTTCTAGATGTGTCAAATCATCAGGGTTCACATAATCAAACTTGTCTTTCACAGCACTTTTTTTTTGTTTGTTTTTTAATGTACGAGTATTTTTCTTTATACCAGAGCAGAAGGGCTATCAGAAAACAATATTGTGAAATTCCCATTACTATGGCAAATGCAGCTGGTGCTGAGAGGGAGCAGATGTGCTGGGCCAAGGCCTGGGAAGTAGTTCTGGAGAGCCAGGAGCCTGGCTGAAGCCAGCTGAGCTCTCAGGAGGGTGCTCTGCAGTGTGTTTTCTTTGGAGACAAAAAGCTTTTGCCCTTTCTCAGCTCTTGGCTGCTCTCTCATGTTCCTGCAACCTTCTCAGTTGTACTAACATAACTGTGGTCTTTGCCATAAACTCATTGCCATGTGCTAAAAAGAAGCTTCATTTCCTTGATAAGGGCTGGGAATTTTGATGCAGTGTTGGACATAAGAATCTGAGAAGGGAGGAGATGGCTTCCTCTCTCCTGCTCAAAACCCATCCCGAGGTGGCGAGGTCTTCCTGCTGTTACCCATCAGCAGAGACTCTGTAATCCTGCTGGCTCCTGTTCTGTGCCTCCACATCCCAGCCACGCTTTCTAAAAGCAAATACAGTCAGAGCAGCATTAGTGTGAGGCACATTGATTGGATTCTTCTACAGGAAAATAAATCTCACGGAATTAGTCTCGCTTCATTTGTGCCCAGAGCCTTGTGTTGTTTCAGAGCAGCAGTATGTGTTTGTAGGAGGATGGTCATGGGAGCAGTGACCTTTAGTTGGAAATATTGCAGTGTGCCCTTATCCCTTGCCTCAGGACAGCAGCTTTTTTTTTTCTTCTTTTTTTTCTTTTTTTTTTTTCCATTCCTCTGAGGAGGATCTGGTTTCAAATTATGTTAAAAGACTTAAGGTTTCTTTTTTTTTTTTCCCTTGACACTGCCCCAAACAAATATTTTCCATTGGCAAAAACCCTTGATTTTTTAGTTACTATTGAAGTGGTTTTTATTCCTCCTTCTCCACCTTTTTTAATATAGCAGCATCTCCAAGGCAGAAAATGAAGGTCTGGTTAGATCTATAAATCTTGCTGTGGGCAGAGCATTCTGAGTTGCTGGGACATTGTTATCCCATGTCTGTATCTAATTTGGCTATTATGTAACAGCATTTGTGTAAAACTTTATTCAACTATTAAATGAATAGCAGTCTCCTTTGGAGGTTCAGCTCATTCATTGCAGTAAATGCTATGGTTAAAACCAAGCACTGTTTCAGAGTGAAGAAGTGGCTCTATCTGATGATCTTCATATGGCACTTGCTTTAAACTTGGCAGAGGCTTCGCTGACAAGAGTAAGCAGTGACTAATGCATCTGCAAATTGTACTAGTTGTGCATTGCATTTTAAAAGGCCTAAGCACAGCCAGGAGTAACTCTTCTGCAGAGCTAATCCTTGTGGAGGAGCAATGGGTGCTTGATATCACCCCTAGAAAGTTTTGAATGCCTCTGCAAAAGAGAGGTAAAATTTGCCTCTTACTGTTGGATCTTTGCTGTCTTATCTCAGTAGTTTCTCATTTCAGCAAGAGATCCAGAGTGACCTGCTCAGAGGCATGAGAGTTGCCTTTTTCTGGGCTTTTGCAGCATTCACACTTGGATGAGCAGCCTCTCTGCCAGTGGCAGCTCTCTGAAACTCACCTTAAGGAGGTGACCCAAAGGTATCTGCATTGCTGTGAGTTCCAACACTGGGCAGATCTTGCTCTTGAATTGTGCACATCTCTAGACTAATAGTTAGCTTTAGTTAAAAATCAAACTAGGTCTCTTAAAGAAAAATCTGTGTAAAGGTGTTGTAATAAATTCTAAAGCAGCTTTAATTGAACCTTTTCATATAACAGATTAAAAGGGTGAAACAAAATCTGTACAAAAGTACTTGTCAGAGATCGATCCATAGAAATTATCTCTTGTGTGCATCATTCAAGTGCCTGATACAGCATCAGTTTTGTAGGGATGTAACACTGCTGACTTTTTCCACTGCAAAGTTTCATGCATAAGTAAAAGAGTATCTCCCCTTGTGCCTTGGAAGAAATAATAAAATGCTGGTTTTAGTTGACAGCTGATGATTAAATCATTCAAACATCAAAGGAAGCACATATTAACTATGTCTCAGTAAATTTAAGGGCTAATTAATTTTTATACAAAGTGGACAAGACATGGCATCCAAAATTCAGATAGAAAAAAGGTGGAAAATCATAGGTAAAATGATGCTTTTAGATTACTAGGGTGGCATTGAGTAAAGATGCAATATTACAGATTGCAATTCATAATGAAAAGCATTGTTTTAACGGGAGATGATAAACACAGAATTTTTTTTTTGTGTTTGAACACTGCTTTTTGGTCTTACTATATAATCCAAGTTAAAGCAGTGGTGTGTACTGAAAACAGGAGAAGGATTAGATAGAAATTACCAAGTCCTATGTAAAATAATACAAAAATCATAAAAATAATATCCTGAAATAATAAATAATATCCTGAAAAAATTGCATTTCACTTGATGCATTTTGTAATGCAAACACCATAAACCACAAAATTCTAACTTTAGAGAGTTAAAAATGCTAGCTCCACTCCAGCAATTGAGTTATACTTTAAAATAACTTTTTATATGTCCAGGATAAATGTTAGAAGTAATTCAAGTTGAAGCTCTTTAATAAAAAAGAAAGAGGGTTTTACTATAAACTTATAAATGAGTTGAGTAAGAATATTAATGTATATGTATTTCTGGAGATGGATTAACTGTCCTTAAAATTTAACTTTCAGCAACCTTTTTATGCAAATGTTGAAATGAAGTCATAGCTGTACAAAATACTGCTGCATTGTAGTACATAAACAAATGCATGTCTGTAAAAGAATACAGATGTTTTTGTTGAGGTTGTGCTCATTTTGCAGACATCTTGCAGAAACTGCTTTTTAATATTTTGAAATAACTTTTCTTCATCTTCATAAATTAAAAAAAAAATTATTCTGGACCAAATTCACTCCTGCCATAAGTGAGCAGTGAGCATATGATTTTTCTTCTCTGTGACATGTATCTGAATTTAGTCCAGCATACTGAGACTTGTCCCTAATTTACATGTCATTTCCTTACTCCTGACCTCCATCTCAGTTCTTATTTCTTCATGCAAAATAACTGCATATTTCCATCACTTTCAGTGATGTCATAAGGGAATCAGAATGGCGGGATGGCTGTCATTTATTTTACTCACTTAAAGTCACTTGCAACTTATTTTCAAAAGAAAAAAAAAAAAAGAAACAAAACAACCAAACAAAGAAAATAAAAAAGAAAATCTCATTCTGGAGATGTGATAAGTGGGATATAGTGTGAGAGGGATGGTGTAATGCAAGTGTGTAGACAGACTGAGGAGATGCAGAAGGGGACATGAGAAGGTGCATGAAATAGAACAGATGAGATTAGAGGAGACAGGAGAAGTTGCCTAAAATACCCACCTGCCTGGTGTGGGGAATTTAGGTGTGATAGCTGAAGCTTTCCTCATATGGAGAGTAGGGACTGTTGTTTGCTGCTTCCCTTTTGTACTGACACTTGAGCTGTTCACTTACACACTGAAGCTAGGAACTTCCTGCAAAAATAATCAGACACAGTATGCAATGTCTAAAAATGCACAAATATTTATTAGAGCAGCACGATTTCTGGAGGCCTCAGTTGTGGTTTGTAAGATTTTTGGATGGGCTGTGCTGAGGCTTTCACTTGGAGTGGACAGAGTGGACAGAGGCTTTTTGATAACCATTGCACCAGTTTCTGCATGGGAGGTTATATTTGGGTTAACTGGCTCTTCATTCTGGGTGCTTCTATGTGCCCATATGCTCCTTTGTATTTGACTTCTGACCTCCTCTCCCATTTAATTATACTCAGGGACTTTCTCAGTTCTTGGCTTTATTGTCCCAGATCTGTAACTCATTCAACCTAAGTTTTGCTCAAACTACAACTTCTTTTTTTTTTTTTTTGAAGCTGAGCCAGAGAGAAGATAGCACAGCACCATTTTTAGCTTTGGATATTGAGGCTCATCTGAGGTGAGCAAAAGCAGGTGGAGAATGTGTAAACCTATGCCCAGCTGGCAGCTGAAACCAACTGGGGCCCAGAGATGGTGGGCCAGTGCAAGGTATTTTTTGCCTCAGCAGTTACAATCCAGCTAACCAGCGAGTTCAGCAGCTGGTTCACTCAGATTTAATTTGAAGTTCTTTGAAAACCTCAAAATGAGTATTATGTGCTCATAGGAACAGCCAGATCTGCACACTCCTCTGCAGATGTCTTGGCAGTGCTCTCTTCAATATGCTGCTGCAGGAAAAATTGACCATGGCTTGTGCTGTGGTACTTCTTCTGCTTTCCTCATTGAGAGCAGGCTTAGGAAAATGTGCAGGTTTTGCACTAACGTTTTAACAAAAACTGTAAAACTGTGGGTTTTAAGGTCCTTGGTAATTTCTTCTCCTCTTTCTCCTGTCCTAGAAACAAAACAAAAACAGAACAAAAAGAGGAAAGTGTAAATATGTAAGAATAAGAAAGCAGAAAAGGTGGAAAGGCTTAATAAAAAGAAAATAAATGAGGAAATAAGAAGAATAAAGAAAGCAAACCCTAAAAGTGTAACTCTTCACATTACATGTATGAAACCATACAAATTGACTTCAGCTGTTTGCTGCAATGGACTCAACTATTTATTTTATACTCTGCCTTTTCTATTGGAATATGTATTTTTATTCTTAGTGTAAAGTATTTGTGTTTGTGATGATTCTGAATGTAAATAGCACTCATTGAATTAATCTGTATCCCTTGCTCTTGAAGATTACTTAACCATTAGAGATTTTATGGTTTATGAAAATTTTGGTGGACATGTAACTAAACTGAAGCTAAGCTTTTTACAGGCAAGGGAATCTTGAC
The DNA here is from genome assembly GCA_013397555.1 of Urocynchramus pylzowi. Lineage (NCBI taxonomy): Eukaryota > Metazoa > Chordata > Aves > Passeriformes > Fringillidae > Urocynchramus > Urocynchramus pylzowi. The sequence continues at coordinate 1,331,998 of VZRH01003987.1, read as the reverse complement.
AGAAAGGAGCACTTGATATTTAAGAGGTTCCATCTGCCTCGTGTGAATTGATGAAGACATTGCAGCCTAAAAATATTGCAGGTCTTTGTTACCATAAAGACCCTGGTGTGCTGCAACCAGCTGTTGAAGTCAGCCAAAGTATTCTGCCCTCACAAATGTAGCATGTTTACATTCCAGGTGAATTCTCAACTTTACTGAAAATCTTTACATTTGAGCTGCTTAAATGTCCACCAGCAGTGCATTGTCATGATTTCTTGATCTGCTAAACCTCATTAACATTTCTGTGGTGTTTTTCTATGCACCGTTCCAACACAGAAAAATCAACAGATAATAGATATGAAGTGATTGTATACCTAATTTAACTTGAAATAGGTGAAGGCCTCACCTATATTTCTCACATCAAATGCAATTCTAGTATTTATTTTTCTCCACCTGCTTCCTTTAACATGCTCTCTACAGTTGAAGGAGAATAGAATGTTTATGATGCCTTTAACACTGTGAGTTTTCTACCTGTGTCACCACACCATACTTTGTCTTTTAGTATTTTGTTGTGAGTCTCTCTTACATTGCAAAATGTTTTATGGCATTTCTCCACTTCTGTCTTCTAAAATTCAGTGACTGACTGATAACCTGAGAGCTGGATGCAGTGCTCCAGGTGAGGTCTCCCAAGAGTGGTGTAGGGGGGAGAATCCCCTCTCTTGAGCTCCTGGCCATGCTGCCTTTGCTGCAGCCCAGGATGTGCTTGGCTCTCCAGGCTGCAAGCACCCATTGCTGTGTCATGTCCACATAATTTTGTCTTAGGGCTGATCCTTTCTGGGTGCAAGATTTGCACTTTCCCTGGTTGAACTTCATGAAGTTCCTGTTGGCCCTTTTTTGCCACCAGTCAAAGCCCCTCTGAAAGGTGACCCAACCACCTGGTGTACAGCCCTTCATGTTTCTTTACATGTTTTTCTTTCCTTAAGAAGTGTAAAGGCTGTTTATAGATAATGTAAAGACTTGTATTAGCACCCAGATTAGAAGATCTTCAGTGTATTTAAGATGTATACAGTAAACATATTTCAGAAGTATAAATTCCCTTCCACTGAGCCTTAGGAGAAGTTTTCTTTCTTAATACATACTTGTAGCTCATACTAATGAAAGTTATGTGTATCAGAGAGACAGAAACCTTATATGCTTCTTGTTAGAAGTAAAAAAAAACCCACACATTTTTTTTCCAAATGTCTGGTCAAATAGGAACTTGTCTTGGAAAAATTTCAGTGGTGTACTAGGGTAGTATGAAATGGAAAAATTTAAATAATAGCAAAGAGAAAAAACCTTTTAAGTTAACCTGCTTATGTAATTTCCTATCCTAGTAGCTTTCTTGCAGCAAAGTGTGCCTTTTGTCAAAAGAAAGGAAGCACGATAAAAAATGCTTTTTTTCATGTTTGACTTGCTGTTTCTGAGCAATTAAAACAAAGAATTCAATCTCTCCCATCTTTTGGGTAAGAGGTTTTGAATGTGAATGAGTCAAGGTGCTTTTTTTCACTCATAGATTTGGGATTAGAATTCAATGTGTTATTAGGGATTGATTGCACAGATCAAGACAGAAAAGTCACTTTCTTTAGTACAAGGTTTAGGAATGAAATAATGTCTTTGTGATCTACAGAAATGTGTCTTGCAAAGAAAAATGAGTTTTTGTCTTTGCTGTGAACCAGATGGATATTTTTATCAGAAAAAGTTGCGAAGGAAAAACAAATACTCCAGGACAGCTTTCCAGTGCCCATCTCCTGCTCCACCCTCCTACTCCCATCTGCAGCCCTGACCTTGGCCTCTGCATTCATCCCCTCCTGTTACCCCAGCAGCTCTGCAGCAGGTCAGGGCCGTGCGAGTGTCTCTGTCTGGGGTACACGTCTGCAGTGCCCAGCCCTAGGGGAGTTCAGCCCAGGTGTCCAGTCAGGAATGGCTTCAGGAGAGACAGCCTGCAGAATTAGAAAGAGGATCTGCACAAAACAAACAACATGTGTAAGGAAATGTGTTTATCACATTATACCTTCTCATAAATGCTTTTGCTTTCCTTCTTCCCACTGCATGAAGATGAAGCTGTCTGAGACAACTTTGAGTGCTCAAAATAACTGCCTGTGTCTTACTGTTCTGCCTCCAGTTCAGGGAGGATGGATAAGAGGTATTCTTGAGACAAATGCTATCTCCAGGCTGTAATTTTATCCAGTCAGAAAGCTTGTTGGTTCTGTATGTTTTCTGTAAAGCTGGTAGGGTTCTACAGAAATTAGCTGAGCATCTGGAGATCACTGAGTAATTGATAGGAAAAGAAGATTCTCTCTCTATTTTACACATTCTTCACACCAAATAAACTGTCTGTCCAGGTGCTTCTCTCTTTTCATTATCCTTAGAGAAAGTAAGGCAGCAAAACCTTTTATATAAAAACCCACGGGCCTGGTATAGTTTTTCTGGAGGCTAACATTAGTCTGAGGGTAAATAATGCAGTGTTGAAAGAAAATAAAATGTATAGGAAGAAGTAAACTATATACATGTAAGTAACAGGGCACCATATTATCCAGCAAGTCTCAGCTCACAAAAAAAAATGATATAAAGGAACACATCTACCCAGTGTTTTAGACTGATGTGGGTTTCCTATCCACAGGATGTATGAGCTGTTCTGGTGTGGAGCAGGGGAGCTGTGCTGTGCAGTGGTCAGGCTTAGGTATTTTTCACTGGGTATCTTTGGCTTTATCCATATGACATCTACTCCATAGCTGGCTTACATTTGACTTGCCTGCAGCAGGGACAGAATTCACAGATAACTCTCTGGATAAATGCACCCAGGCGATCTGAGGAGCAGTACAGTGTACAGAGGGACCATTTCCTAACTGAGGAACTGAGTGGTAGTGCATTCCATCTGTAATTGCAGGCAGATAAATTAAGAGAAGAAAAAGCATCAGTCATTTCAGGAATGTTTAGCTTTTTTTGGCAGTTCTAATTTGTTTCTGATTGGCTGATATGAACTAGTTACTGTATACTGTGGATTGAAAGGAATCAATTTTTTTTGCTGCACACTGTAGCTTGGACAGGATATTCCTTCCTCTACAAGACAGATAATGTGAGTGTGTGCAAAGAAAAAATGCACAAGCTTTTTCTCACTTGACATCAAGAGCATTAGGGATGATATATTAGAGTTAATGAAAATAGACCTATCTCTGCTGCAAATCTGATGCTACAACAAATATGAATTTGCAGTAAGGTTATGTCACAAAACCAGCAGAAACCAGAACTGCTTTTAAGAGATGCACTATGGTAGGAAATGCTAGATTACTTCTAAGGGAAAGAGCTTGAGAGATTTTCTGAACATGTAGTAAAATAAAGGACAGGCCTGCTCTCATTCTGATTTTAGCTCCTTACTACCTCTATTTAGCAATGTCTGTAGTCATTATAGCCTTTCTCAATTAAGACAAAGAGGCACCTCCCAACTGCTGTGCAGCCTCAATAACACCAAGAAGTACCTCATTCTTTATTGTCCGGGTAGGGTGGCTGGAGTTACAAAGCTCTTAAGTTTAAAACCTCAGCTGGGTATATAATGAGTCTCAGGCTTGCAGATATGCAGCTCATATGAAATGCTGTGATTGAATTTCTTGCATTTATGGTGCCTTTAGAAATAAGAAAGCTGTTTAGGAAATTATTTTATTTAGTCTGTGTTTTTGGTAGATGAATAGGGAGGACTCCTTTAACCACAGAAGACTCCACCAAGAGAGAAACTCAGAAAGGACCAGAATCCTTCAGAAAGGATTTCAGGAACAGACTAAATGTCCCTCAAGAAGTACTTGCAATCCATGTCTGTACTTCTGACAAAAAACCCCAACCAAACAAAAAGATTTTGCTGCCACTGGCTTCAGTCTTAAAGACAAGTTTTTTCATGACTTCTCTCTTTTAAGGAGAAAAAACAACTAGCCAGACTTAAAATTGTAGACAACTGAATATCTTCTGGTAAAGATGCAGTGAGTATATAATGATCACCACATTGTGGGAACAGACAAATGGCAGCTAAAAGGACAAATTGCAGGATCAGGGTCTATTGCTACATCCAGAAGGCTGGAGAGATGAGTGCTTGCTTGCCAAAACCTCTTCTGAGAGAAAAGAAGAAAAATTCCAACTGCTGGTCATCTCCCTGAATGGTCCATGTTTAGGGCAGTAGCTTGGGACACAAAACCCCTTTGTGTTTAAAATGTAAATTAATTGATGATGATTTTTATCTATATTGTTACATAATTTTTGTAAAGGGAATTTGCAAATAGAATTTTTATTTGGTTTTTAGTACCATATGTAGGTCCCACATGTCACACTGAATGTGCTATTCCATTTGAACAGACAGGAGTTAGAGAAAAATGAAAAGTAATCTAGGATTTTTTTTATGTATAGAAGATTAAAAATTATATACAGAGCTACTAGAAGTGAGAAAATAGTGGGAACTAATTTGTATTTTAAATAGTATGGCAGTTCACTAGATCCAGGAGCACTTGGTTTTCTGATGTTAAGAGACGAGAAGAGGTCAGTCAGTGCAGATCTGGACTTTGCAAATTGAAGACTGATATAAGCTAATGCACTTTTTTTGACCAAAAATTAATTTAGGCTTTGGAACTCAGGCTTTAAGAGGTTGTTGATGCTGAAAATTTAACAAGATTCATAAACCATTTGAAAGCATTACAGGGTTAATAAATTTTCAGGATTATGGTGATTATTTATTGAAGAAAAAATCAGAATGCTATTAAACCGCATCCTTCTGAGATTTAGACAGTCTCTGATAGAAAACAGAAACACACTTAATCTATCTGATGTGAGGTTTATTATGTTTCCTCTGGAGTGCCTAATGATTGTTGCTACTTGAAAAAATGATTCTGAGCAATTGGATAGATGCTGGACTGATTGATTTAATAATTCCCTTTCCTAATGCTCTACAGAAACATTTATTTAAAAAGATCCCTGAAAGAGTTCAAGGCAGAAGATTTGAGTATTTTTGCTTCTCTGGGCATTTACATATGAGCATGTCATGCTCCTGTGATGTTCCTGTTAGCATCTTGTTCTTTGCCAGGCCACTGGCACAGTAAATCAAAAAGCAGAGCTTATCTTGTATGCAAAGATTAGAGCAGTGCAAAATCCAGATGTCTGTCTGATTTCAGCCCCTCCACTTCCAACAAAGTCCTGAGAAATTATTGATTGTATGCATCCAGCATTTCATAGATCCCCAACTGCTGTAAGAAGCAGTTTCTCACTAATGAAAATAGTGATGAGAACAATTTAATGGGGAGTGTAAAAGGCTTTAATGATTGATTTTATCTTTAATACTGGTGATTTCTAACAGAAGCCTCAGGTGCAGGCTTACTCCTCAGATGGTTCTGTGCATCTTTATGGCTTTGCAAATCCTGTGAATTACAGTCCCAAAGTCCATGAAGCTGAATGAGGCTCTGCTTCTGTGGCTCTGACAACCTGTCTCTGCCTTTGCTTCAGCTGTGTCCATGGAGTAGTAACACAGCATACACAGATCACTTTCCAGAGGAAGCTGGAGAAACCAACATTTCCTTGTCTTGCCTCCTCCTCCCAGCCCCTAGATGCCCAGCAGTGTCCCAGTGAGCACACTGGGGGGTGTGTGGAGACCTCTCTGCACATGGAACTTCAAATTGCATCTTGTGTCCTTCTGGGTATCCCAATGTAATAGGAGGGGCTCTCTACTTTGCTATTCCTGTTACCCATTTGTGCCATTCAGCACCACTGTCACTGTGTCTCCCTCTTCTTATTGTATGCATCAGTTTTTCAGATTCCTTCCTTTCCCCAAGATACACATTTCTCCCAGGCATGATTTCACAAACCTCTCACCCTCTGCTTTTGATGAAAGACTCTTTGCAGGATTTCTCACTTCTTAATGGTAGTTGACATTCCTCCTGGTTTAATTACATCTAAAAATGACATTTATGTGGCATCCCTTTGGTTTTCCTGATCGTAAACGCATACTTTAAATAAAACCAGATTTACATTGATGCCTAAATCTTCCATTGGCTGTCTCCCCTGGCCTATGTACTTTGATATTTATTATTACCCTCTGCTTACTTGCATGGAGGTTTTCAGTCCATGGGACTGTTTGGTGCTAGCTGCCTCACATTAATTTTGCAAGTGAGGTTTTGTAAGGCAGATTGGTGTAATGGTGGTATTTGCTGCATTCTTTTCTCCACTGATACTGTATTTCTGGCTAAAGGCATCATAAAGAGACAGTGCAAGCAGTGCTGAAAGACAGAAGGTGCAGCTGAGTTCAAGATGTGCAGTATCATGAATTTACAGGCTAATACAGAAGAAATACTGTTTGTAGATGAGACTTCCACTTATATGTGTGCAGAAGTGTTTTCCTTCTGCCATTTGTGTAGATACACCCCATCTGTGTGGACTACTGCAAAAATGCCAGAATAGCCAACAGGGTTATTATTAAGGGAGATTTGTGGTTCTTCATGCCAGATGGAGCAAGTACATGTTTACAGAAAGGGAAAGAAAAGAGTGTAACTGAAGTTTCAAAGACCAAGATGGATGTTGAATAGGAGGACTCTGGCCTTGATGCTGTATGACTTTTTTAGAAACATAGGAAGTGGAATTATTTCATCTGATTTTAAAGGTCTCACCTATCACTGGAGAAGATAAGGACTTTCTTTTAAATTTGGATTTCCATTTTAGCTCAGTCTGAATCAGGCCTGTTGACCTCAGGAAGTAGTTTAGATGCAAATGTCTGCATTTTATATGACTGCTTTTGATCAAAAGAAACTGTTTCCTGATGTTACTAGGGCGGGGGAGCTGTGTTATCCTGTGCTATAGCAAAACAGAGAGGAAAGGCAGGGTCTCATTTTTATCCATACCATTCTACAGGTCACTTTTCACATTAAGAACAGATGTTGGCAGTATTACAGATGTCACTTCAAAGTACTCCCCAAATGCTTCTTCCTGTGCTAGGGAATGGTTCATGGCCTGGCTGTCACCTCCTTCTTCACATGAAAGTGTGAGATAGGGCTGGAAACCTGTTTCCCTACACTTTCACAGGTCCTGGAAACAGAACTGCAGCTGCAGTTGCCACCACTGCGACCACACTTTAAAATATTTCTTGTGACAATGGATGAATCAAGAGGTGAAGCTTGGGAACTCACATTCTTCAGGGATTTGTTGGACACCACTAAAAATTATTTTAAAGAAACTCTGTCTTCTCTAGCTCCTTCCCTTCTGCAGACAATATTGCCAGGTTGGTTAGCCTTACCATGAGAGTGTAGACAGCTTGACTTTTCATTTAATGCCAAACTTCTGATGCTGTTTTGTCCATCCAAAACAAAATGTTAACTGCTTTCTGACTGTTCTGCCAATATTTTAGGGGCCACAGAGACTGAAGCTTACAAAGAATTCAGCAAATCAAGATAAGAGTCAACTATTTGTTACCAACAGAATGAAGCCAGATTTTCAGCACAAGTGCCATGGGAGTCTTTCATTGCCAGAAGATAATTGTTGCTTTGACTCGCCTGCTCGTGGCATTTTGCATTTTTCTTGGTTGAAATGGCCACTGCAATTTGGGCTGTTGTCTCAGTCAAAGGACTGAACTAATGCTTGTTAACTAAACAGCCCCAGTTAATCACTCCCTAAAACTGAACATCCCATTATCTCTGACCTAAGTGCATTTCAGGCACTCTTGCTGCATGATGTAAGGCAGGCTTATGTAGCTCCTCCATTATTATTTGTTTTGCAGAGATACCTGGCTCTGTGGTTATATTATCTTTATTAAGATTAACCTTTATGGGGAAAAGAGAAGGTGAATGCATATTGCTGTAACATTTCTATATGCACTACTCACATTGTAGTGGGATGCCTTTTATTTTTTCATTGGTTCTCTTAGGTGTGATGATTAAGCACACACTTCTCATTGTTCTGCAGCTGTGATGTTTGTCCTTATCTATGGGAAAGGAACTATGGGAAGGATTGGATGTGGAAACAGCTCAGCTCTCTCCATCTCTGGAGATCAAGCTGGCAGCACATTTCCAGTTGACAGTGGCTGGAGGATGTTGGTTCCTTTCCTGCTTTTATTTACTCACCCCCAAAAAACCCTCCAAAAACCATGAATGTTGATAGATCCAGTGAAAATCTACACCCCTAAATACCAGAGAAAGCACAAGTTCTGTGATAGAGATCCTCTGGGGTAAAAGTAGTGAAGAAATAACAGTGGGCAAGGCTGCAAAGATAACATTAACTTGGCTGCATTACATTCACCTTGTATCTTTTCTTTTATAGTCCTTTTTCCCCCCAAAGTAGTGACAAGGTGTGTTACACCTCAGTCTTTCATCAGGGAGCAGCGTCTGTGAGCAGTTACAGTGTGTTGAACATTTAGGGGCTGTCTCCTGTACCGTCTGCCAGATAATTTGTTTTGACTTTGAGGGAAATCACTTTGGCTGCCTACCTCTCAGATGGTCATGGTCCATGCAACTTCATCTATTGCACTTTATTATAAAATAGAGAATAAGGCTATGATGTTTCACCATAATCCTTCCATGTCTTGCTCTGCAGTCCCCTCGCTGCTGATGAGTGGGGTACAGATAAGGGCAGGAGTCTGCACAATCAGATCTAAATTCAGCTGGTGTTAAACGAAAACTGTAGTGGTAGGAATTCTGGTTACAGTCATAACTTCACTGCCAGTAAGAATTATATTAAATCTACTGGGGCAGAGTACATAAGAATTTGTAGATACATTTTTAAAAAACCCTCAGACTTCCGTCTACTTATACTGTTAAGATTTCTTGTCCCTGCTTCCTTTCCAAGGCCAGATGCTTGTTCTCAAAGGGTGTCTTTGAATCAGTGCAAGAAAAACAGCAGCTGTCCAGCCTACAATTAGAGCATGAACTGTGGGATGGCCCTGGCCACCTCTGACAAATGGCCACTGGAGGGTGGGTGTTTATACCCAGGCTCAGCAGTTTGTTTGTTCAGCAATCTTGCTGGTAGTATTAAGAAAGGAATAAATGAGAGCAAACAGACATTTGGGCAGGATATGCATTTTTATGAGGTTAACTCATCCTTGGGGAAAGAAGGAAGGCTCTGATCAAAGCGTAGCCTTATTGCAGAAATCTGACTGCAGGGGCAGTTTCGTTTGCTCAGGACTTGAGCAGGCAGCAGCCTTGAGTGATTTAAGAGATCAGCCCAACAGAAAGGCAACAGACAGGAAGGGGTTACCACTGCTGGGACGTTTAATAGTCCTGAAGTAAACTGGTTCATTTTCAAAACAGGAAATATACTACAGTGTTGACATTTACTGCCCTCTGGCAAAAACGTAGTAGGTCCATGTGGTAGGGTTGGGATGTTTTTCCTGGGTTTTCTTTCCTCCCTAGCAAAAAAAGGGAGGAAACCTTCTGCTTTTTTTTTTTTTTTTTTTTTTTTT